>JBBPJU010000586.1:0-20303 GCA_038088875.1 Austroboletus festivus
CACATGTAGATTACTACCTGGTATCTTTCCAGATGGACCCCATGATAAGCCTCTCACGAGCATACATGAAGATTTGAATCTTTCCTTCAAGATCATCCTGACTTTCTTGATGACTACTTTCCACCTTGTAGAAAGAAGTATGACTTGACCACATTCAGTTCTCTTCCTGGATTTCCTTGAAGCGCACACCTTCTGCTTTGTAGAAGGATGATCTCTATATCCAGCTCTCTTTCTGGATCTCCTGATGCAACCACTTCCCACCTCATAGGAAGAAGAAACTCCCTATATTCTTTTTCGAACACATATCTTGATTTTCTAGCTCTCTTTCTAGGAATCCTGGACCCCAGCACCCTCAGCACATTCTTTCCCATTTTTGCTTTGATGTCTCACTGCTTTTCAGCTCCCAATATAGGTCATTAATCGAAAATTTTGTTTTTGACTAGATTCCCATGATAAGTTGCCTCCTGGCACATATATTACTGAAGAAATCCTCTGGTATATCTTGACCTTGCTCTTGCTTGTCCTTTCATATAAGGATAAGTGCCTCAAATGACCACTTTCACCTTTTACCACTGATGAACACCTGAAGTGTCCCTTCTCGGACTTCATATATCAAGTCCTCAAGATTTGATTACCTTATCCTTGACTCCACTGAATTCACTCTCTTTCGAACCAGTTGGAATTCTCAGACACTTCCTTCCTCGAACCATTCTGATTTACGTATTCCAGAAACACCTTCAACCAACCCCTGATTACTTCTGACTTGAACTGATCTATCCCATCCCAATTAGTTCTTTGATACCGATAGTAAGCATAGTCCTTATGCTGAAGAACTACCTTATGGTCAAACTATGGCCATTACTTCATGAAGATATCACAGACCAATGGCCTATGAAAGTACTCCAAGACTTCCTTTTAGATCATCCTGACTTCTCCTTTTGCCGCTGCCAATTGTTGCTTGCCTTTATCCAGTATATAAGTCATCACCCAATTCATTTCGGCTAGAATTCGTGATAAGCCCTCTCCGAGACATATATAGCAACCAGCACAATTCCCTTAACCACCTTTTTATCTGATTTCATCTGGATCAGCCTAGCTGGTCATACCCCTCATTGACCACCTTACTTTCGTGGTGGTAGCCTTTTTCCAGTTGGACCTTCCAGGTCATCTCCTCCTCAACTTCTTGTTCCTCTCCTGCAGACCATTACCTGATTTTTATCAGATAGACTCCACGATCAGTCCTGCAGTATTCTGCTGGCATGCATGATGAACATGACCAACTCACCTCCCTGATCACCTTGCCAATTTCTAGCAATTTCCCTTGATCCTCTCGCTTCCAGTCATTCACGTGTATGACATGGGTTGTCTTCACTACCACAATGTTCTCTTCCATTGTGTTTACCTCTGACCCTGACCGTTTCCCTCTGTCATTATGATGTTTTCTTTTCCAGATCCTAGTCGCCATGTGGTAATCTGGATTATTTCCCCAAACCATTACTGCCACATTCTCTTCTGTGATATTAACCCCGATCTTGATCACCTCACAATGGCAATACAGGTTTCTCACCGACATCACGACACTCTCTTTTGTCATACCTTGATCCCAATCTTTTCTAGATATGGGTTACCTCCACCTCAAATCAAATTCCCTGGAATACCTAATGGTATTATACCTATCTCACCTATTGACCCAATTTTCCCAGATATCCATCTTGACTCAACGACACTTCCTGATATCTGAATGAAACCTGATTCATATCCTTGGATATTTTTGTCACTATGACACCACCATTCTCTTGAACCCTCAAACCCTCGAAACTACCGGTGGCACCACCCCAATCACTTGACTGCTTCGATCATTTGGTTACTTTTTTATTCCACTACCTTGTTTACATTTCACAGATTTTTCAAAGTCGCCTTCTCTGATCAAATAAAGCCTGGATCTCTGAAGACTTCCCCTCTTTATATTCATGATGTTTCAGCCTGGAGATCCACATCTCACAGGAGCCATCAGCACACCATGCCAACCAACCATTGTCTCTATGATTAGGATTTATCCTCTTTCTCTTTTGTCAAACTGACATGCAGGTCATTACTCAAGCACACCTGTGCACTGACTAGAACCCCAGATAAGCCCTTCGGGCATGCATAATAATCAGTCCCTTTTTGTTTTCACCTGACCTCTGACATCTCCAGATCATTTTCTGGTTAATATCTCCTCTGCTAACATTACTGTATTTATTCCTTGACATACCACATCATCTGTGGTTTACACTTGTCTCACCCGTGTCACTTGGCCCCAGTTGGAGGCACTCTCTCTTGATCCTTTGATAATAGTTTTTGGTCATGGTTGACCTTTGGTTTACTAAGGGGGTAATTTCTCAATTTTGCCCCTTTCCTCTTCGCTCTTGACCTGACTTACAATTTCACTGATCACCCTCTGATCCTCCTTATCCAACTTGCCACCACCCCACTGGCAGACACTAACCATCGATGACACTCTACCCTGATATACCATGAAAACACCCAGATCCTGAACATCCAACCCCTAACAAAGACAACCATTAAACCTCCAGTCTCTACTCGATATACTCCAGAACAACCCTGATTTACTCAGAATATACCAATCATCCTTATTTGCTCCATTCCAGTCCTGACACAGATAGTGGTGAACATAATTCTTGTCACTTACCTTTCTTGATACCAGAATTTCCACTGACCCATATTCTGCTTGAGGATATAAGCAAACGTGATAGCCCCACACTTTTGATTTTTCCAGATTTACCCTAAACCTTCATGCCTGTGGTTCTTGATGAACTAACCAGATTCTTTAACCTAGACCCCAAGGAATTTGCTATTCAGACTTCTAGACCTCTGGGACCCCATTTTGAATTCCGATTTGCTAATTCAGATCCCCGAGGAATTATCTTTCAGACTTTGTATCCTCTCAGATATTATTTTGTTGTTATGCTGGAATCAAAGAAGACATCCTATTCCACACACCACACCCCTAGCCTCTTTGAACCAACGTTTCTATTTGATTCCTTGACTTTCTGATCTTATCTTCAGACTTCTACGATCAGAAAGCCCCAATTTGAATTACCTCTTGAACTTCTTGAAAACTTCCAAGCTCCGTTTCAATTTCTAGACTCTAATATAAATTGACTTCCTGCTTTCAGGATGTTGAACATCCCTCCTTGATTCTTTTCCTTGATTCTTGCTTCCACCTTCGAACAATGCCTATCAGAATTTCATCCCCACAGTCCCAGTACAGCTCAAGCCTAGACACCTCTCTGTCCCCTCTAACATTCACCCCTCTGGACCTTCTTGAATCCCCTCTTGAATCCAAATCTATTGACCTCGAGCTCAACTCTCCGCCTCCTCCATATGGAATTGACATTCCCAGTCATCCTCACCTTGAGTCCTTCAATCATCCTGTCGCACCTATCCCGATCCCTCCTCTTGCTCTCTGTCTCATAGATGAACATACCACCCCAGAAGTTATTACTCACATTTCCCAGTACCTCCAGGACCCAGCCCTCATCCTAGCCTTGAACTCCCTTTGGGATCTATCATCATCCATGGCCTCTCTCCAATGCACTTTTGTTCAAAGCATTCAAGTTCTTTCTGACCTTGAAGCATTGAGTTCCCACCAGGCAGCTCATCACCTCTCTGGTACTCAAATTTCTGGTATCCTTCATCTGTTATAATCCTCACTTTCTCCCCTTATTTTTCTGATTACTTTCATATTAATCTTATCTTATCTTTTGGACTTAGAAATTTTTCACATCCATGGGAATAAATTCCCTTATATATCATCCGGGTAAACCCGACCATGCTCATGCCTTCCCCTCTTCTCTTTCAGACTTCTTATCCATAAGGGGATAGGAACACATGTTTTCCTCACTATTTTAATTTCCGATTCTTCTATGTTTCAGAAACATACTTATTTAATTTCTGCATGCTTCCTTTCCATTCCATGGCAGTGCCATGCTTCTTATGACTCACTATGACTTATACACACAGCCCCCATGGTACGATTCCATTTCTCTTTTATTCTATTGGTTGCCACACTCGGCTGTGTGCATTGCCTCCTATATGTAATTCAGGACCATATCCTATTGGTTTCGCATTTAGGTAGAACCAAACATGTACATACATTAGAGTAGTATATAAAGGCCCAGGAGCGCTAGACTGGATCCCCAGTTTAGTGGTCTTGGAGATTTCCCTCTCTAAAGACTTTCCTCTAAGAAGCAAGTGGTTACTAAGTCATTGTAACCAGAACTATCATCTGAGAGACACTAGTGCTTGAGGCATTAGACTTTTGAGGTGTTTCATCATCCATTCTCCCCTAGTCAATGTCTTTATCTCTGGAATGTCCATCTAGCTATCACCACTGACCTCATTTATGCTCTCCATCAAATGGGAGCTTTAGATTTTCTGGAGAATATAGATTTGTTTTTATGCATCCATGCTGAGGCAAGGAATCATTCCTTCCTAGTTGCTCATCCTCACCCTCGCTACCCTGACCATTTCATTTAAGACTCCCCTGAAGAGGAGATCCACTTTATCCTATTCTCACCTGAGCATTGATCGTTTTTAGGATTGTCTTCGCTGGTGCTTCAGAATCTCCTAAGGGGATAATGTTATGATTTGTCCCTAGGACATAGCTGAGTACTATATGGACTACTCTTTTCCTTGATCTTCCTTACTCTTGATTTACTTATCAATTCCTAGATAAGTCCTTTACTTTCCATGTGGATATGCTCCATTTCTCTGACTCATCTAATCCTTGTCATTTCTGCTTACTTGATTCCCCTTTGTCATAGACATTCCCTTCGATCTGATTACATGATATATATCTGTCATGGATGAGTCATTCCTTATCTCTTATCTTGGTTCAACCCTTGACCCTTCTGACTCATCCATTTCATTATTATCCTGGCTTATCTGTTCTTCCTGACTTAGCCCTGATCTCAGATCACTTTCCATTCTTCTGGCTAAGTCAGCACTTCTTTGATGTTCCATTATATTTCTGGACATTCTGATGACTCGTCCTTCTGACTCATCATCAGTACCCTATGCCCAATTTCCTTCCTTGCTTAGTATAGCCATCTATCTCTGACCCCTATATATAGTGACTACCCTTGTACCTTAGTTCTCCATCTTAGACCTACATTCATGACTACCTCCCCTTCATAATTCCCCTTCCTGCCTTCCTGTCATGACCCCTTGACATTCCTGTACTCTTCACATTAATGAATCTATTACACTCTCTCTGATCATCGTCACCTGTGAGTCTCAGGCATCCTATTGACCCTTCCATCAGAACCCTTGCCCTTCAGCAATACTCCTCAATCCCTACCACTCCTCGTCACCTTGCTGAAATCCCTCTATCATGATCATCAGTGATGCTCCTCAGTCATACTTCCCTTATCACACCACTGATCTCTCATCCATTGATGGCTCCTCTTTCATCCTGACTCCCTGATATCATAGCCATCTCCTGTGATGTGATCTACAGGTATAGATCCTAGACACAAAGATATGGCCAGGTTCAAGCTGTCACTCAACAGTAGACAGTAGACTGATAGAAGTCCAGGATGGTTTTGGTAAGTCTTATCAGTGACCTTCACTTAAGGGGCAACTGTTGAACCAAATACCACATAGATTAAACGTAGATCTAGTTAAGGTTCTACTATACAAAGGCAGCTCTATTTATAGGGGAGGGGGAACTGCTGTGATCATAAAGAGAGATCACAGGAAGGGGGAAAGGCTGTCCATAGGGCAAAGGGTAATACAGAGATAAGCGTAGGTGGGGGAAGAAAGGATTGCACCAGTGTAAGGGTGCAATCAAAGAGAAATAAAGTCCATTGATAAGAAATAGAGTTCATACCATGATATCAAGAAAAAGGGGGGAAGGCGTGGATGTGATCACATCCATGCGGGATAGGTGGGCCACACTGGTGCAGGTGCCATCTCCTCTAGGTGGATCGGTGGTGCTTGAACATCCCAAATGGCTCCTCTCCCCAGGTTGCTCCTTCGGCCTCTCTGTTCCAGAATTGATGCCTCATGTTGAGGTTTCCCCTGTAGGCAGTGGTAGCGATGTTGGCATTGAGCTGTGAATGGTCCCCTTCATGAGGAAATGGGGTGGCTCTCCGCAGGTAGTCCACCTGATGTGTGACATTACCCCATCAATAAGGTCAATGGACCTCATCAACTTCATCCCAGTCCATCATCCATCTATTGAGATCCACTCTCTGCACACTCGGGGCAGAGATGCTGGGTGTGCCCTGGGGTGTGAGAGGAGAGATTGATATCATCAGAGTAGAACTCAAATTGGATGTGAATGATGAATTTTAAAGTAATGAGAATGGGAAGAGAAGGTCGTCCATATGGTAGAAGAAAGGGAAGGGAGTGGTTAATGATAAGGAGTGGAATAGTGGGCTAGTATTGATAATGGTAGGGGCAGTAATTGATCTGGCAATAGTATTCGTGGGTTTGGATATGTTGCTGGTCATAATGTCTTTTTCTGTTTGGAATAAAGATGGAAATGTGTGAGAAGTGATAGGAATATTTGGTTGGTTTATTGGTTTTGAGAGAGAATTTGTAGAAATTGCAGTGGGCGGTGGGCTGTTTGTCATCGATCATATTTTGTGTTTTCTTTTATATGCTTGTAGGGTCTTGTCAGCATGAGTGAAGTTGTTTTCTGGTTCCTTGGTATTTTCTGTGGTTGAGTATCCCTTCCATTGCACTAAATAGGATCTGTGGCCTGGGTATCCCTTATGGTTTATGATATGCTCAATCTCATATTCCTCTTTGTTTCCTATGATCTTGGGGGTGGGAGGGGTTCTGGCGATCCCATATTCATCATTTTGGACAAATAGGGAAAGAAGGGATACGTGGAATATGTTATGGATTTTCCAGTTTGGGGGTAATTCCAGTTGATATGTTATGGGGGATAGTACTTTTGTTTTGGGAAAGGGTCCTTCCCTTTTTGGGCCAAGTTTCTTTGACAGATAGGAGGTTTTAAGGTTTTTATTTGATAGCCACACTTTGTTGCCTTTTTTTCAAGGTTTGAACTTTGGGAAATTGTGGGAGAATTGTTGGGTGTTGGTGATGGCTGCTAGGGCTTCATCTCATGCATTTCCTAGTTGGTGGAGGTGGTTTTTGAGGGTGGGGTTAAAGGTTTTTCCTATTGGTGGATAAGCCTTAGGTTCATAGCCCATCATTAGGTGGAATGGGGTTTGTTTTGTTGTGGAATGTACTGAAGAGTTGTGATTAAATTCTGCCATTGGGAGTAATTCATTCCAGCGGTCTTGTTGTTCCTGGCAGAAGATTCTCAGGTAGGTCTCTAGTTCCTGGTTTACTTGTTCAGTTTCCCCATTGGTCTGTGGATGGTATGCCATGGATAATGCTACATCATAGTCCAGTAGTCTTGCCAGTTCTTTTGCGAAGTTGGATTGTTTGGTGTTGTCCTCTGTGTCCTCCAGCCGCAGATTGATGGATGGAGTGGACTAGGTCTCGTCGTGTGTCAGGGGGTATGTAGAGTTGGTGGCAGAAGTACAGTTGTCCTTCTTCATACATCCAATCGGAGGGGTGGGATTTGTTGGGGATGTGGTTTTCCTTGTATATGCACTGCAGTGCATCTAGTACTAGTGGGCCCTTTTCCGAGGACACCTTGATCTTATTGTGTAGTGCGAGATCAATTTATCTGGTAAATAGTTCATCAGGGAGAAGATGGATCTGGTTGTTGTTGTTATCAAGGTTTGGATTTGGCATTCTTGACAAGGCATCTGCTGGTTCCATTTGTGTTCCTGGGAGGTGGTGGAATATCAGGTCGTACTCCTGTAAGAATAACTGCCACTGTGCGTGTCATTTGGAGAGTTTTTGTGCTTCTTTGAAGTATAGGAGGTTTTTGTGATCGGTTAGAAGTGTTACCGGATGGTGAGTCCCAGTTAGATAATGCCTTCAATCGTCTAGCATGTGTATTACTCCCAGGAGTTCCTTGTTGTAAATGTTGCAATTCTATTCCACCGGTGACAGAGTACTAGATCTGTAGGTGCATGGGTGGAGATCTCCATTGAGATCTTTCTGCATTAGTACCCCTCCAGTTCCTACTAGTGAGGCATCCATCATTACGAAGAAGGGTTTTCTTGGGTCTGGGATGGAGAGTATCGGTTGTGTCAGGAACTGTTTTTGCAGTTTGTGGAAGGCGTCTTCTTGTGGGGGACCCCATGACCATTTGGTTTCTTTTTTTGTTAACTTGATGAGGGGTCTTGCTTTGGTGGAGAATCCATTGATGAATTTTCAGTAGAAGTTGCAGAATCCCAGAAAGGAGCGCACTCCTTTTACTGTAGTTGGTGGGTTCCATTCCTTGATGGCTTTGAGTTTCACCAGGTCCATCTCCGTTTGTCCTTTGGAGATGATCATTCCTAAGTATTCTGTGCTGGCAGAGTCAAAGGAACATTTCTCTAATTTGAGGTAAAGTTTATGTTCCATCATTCTTTCCAGCACTTTCTTTGTCCTTTCATCATGGGTTTCCTGGTCTGAAGAGTGAATGAGGAGGTCATCCATATATATGATAAGCCATCCCTTGGCTAGATAATTGGTGAAGATATCATCCATTAATGCTTGGAAGGTGGCTGGAGAGTTACAAAGTCCGAAGAACATTACGGTTGGTTTGAATAACCCCATTGGTATAATGAAGGTGGCCTTCCATCTGTCTTTGGGTACTATGCGGACGTTGTTGTATCTCCACCAGATGTCCATTTTGGTGAATATTTTGGATCCTCTTAATTTGTCGATTAAATCTCTGATGAGGGGTAGTGGGTACACATTTTTGACTGTGTGTTCATTTAGGTACTGATAGTCTTGACAGGGTCAGAGTTTTCCATCTTTTTTATTGACAAAAAAGAAGGGCAAGGCCTGTGGTGACTTGGATGTCTGGATCTTTCTGTTTTTTAGATGTTCTTCAATGAACTTTCTGCATGCTTCCATTTGTTCTGGATTTAATGGATAATTCTTAGCTCGTCGGGGCGTAAATGACAGGAGGAGGTTAATGTGGTGATCATAGTTTCTTTTGGGGGGAAGCATGGTGGTTGCCTCCTCTGAAAATACTTGTTGGTACTGTCAAAATTTATCCAGGAGGGCTACTTTCTCTTTTTGCTCTTTTCAAGCTATATCCGTTGAAATAGTGAGCTTGTTGATTTCTTCCTTGTCTGTGTGACACCGGATGAGTACTTCTTCATTTGGTTCCTTGGCCAAATTGGTGGTGAGGTATTTGATTAGGTACCACTGTTCCTCGGGGTCTGCACTTCTTTTCCCTCCTTTGAGCTCTCGATGTACCCAATCGATCATGAGGTTATGTTGTGTTAGCCAGCTCATTCCCAGGATCATGTCCGTTTTTCTGCTTTTGATCACCAAGTAGTCCCTGGTTTCCCTTCTTTCTCCTATTGATGTGGTGATGGTGGCTTTATGGGTTATATCTCCTCTGGTGTTGCATGTCCCATCTGCATTAACTGCTATCCTTTGTAACTTTAGTTTTGTGAGGGGGAGTTGTAGTTTCTGGGCGATTGGTTCGTTGATGAAGCAATTTGTTGCTCTACTGTTGACAAGGGCTTTTAGTTCAGTGGTTCCTGGAAGTATTTGAATGGGGATAGTGATTGATTTTTGTTCTATAGATTGTACATTCCAGGTCCTAGGAGAGTTACACACTGATTGAGCTCTCCAAGCTAAAAACCCTTGGCTCATTTCACCGGATTTCTGAGTTCTTCCATGCTTATTTTAGCGATGGTTTCCTCCTCCTCTCCTTGATAGACAGGTTCTTCATACACCTCTTTGAGGATCTTGATGATGTCTTCTTCCTTTATGTCTTTATCTCCAAGGATTTTAATATAATTGGTGATTGCCAACAGTTCTGGGGTAGTGGAGATTTCCTTAGTTTGTTCCTTCTTTTGGAACTTAGTGTGGGAAGATGTTCCTGGTTGCGGATAGTTCCTGGTGGAGCACCCTACTTTGTGACAGATGAAGCAGCGATTTTCCTTTATGTGTTTAGCGCGATTGAATAAGGATAGTTTAATGACATCAACATCCATTGCGTTAGGGTCATGTGCTTCCACCTTGTATCGATTCCCTTTCAGGTCTTGAACTCTTTCGATCTGTCTCATTTGTCTGTGACTGGATTCGATCCAATCTTTAAGGGTTTCCGGCTCCTTTATAGCAATGACTTTTTCTGTGATCAATGGATTGAGACCTCTGACAAACCATTCCATCAAGGTGATATCATCCATCATCTTAGCTTTTCCGGCATAGAGCTCGAAGTCCTGCATGTATTTCTGCAATCTTTTTGTTGTAGGGAAGGAGTCTTTGTCCTTCTGTTTTAGAGCAGCTAACTTTCTCCTATGGTCCAAGTGGTCCTTGGATGAAAACGCCACTAGAAATCTTTCTTTGAAGCTTTTCCAGCCTTCTGTATCTGGGACTGTTCCTGCTTCTCACTGATTGTAGTAGGCTTCTGAGAATGTCTTTCCTCTCCCTTTGCTCATTTTATTCAAGGCAGTATTGATCCTGTCTTGATCGTAGGTGTAGATATCGTCATTCATGGAGAAATAGTTGCTCATGGTCATGATCCACCATGTTGCATCTTCTCCTTCTTCAGAGAAGTCGGTTGGTAGGCCCACTCTTTTTTCTGACATCCTGGTCCTCTCCCTTCTGGGTGGTGGGGGGAGATCGATGTCCAGATCGAGGGGTTCTTTTACTGGTTGCAACATAGCTGTATTAGGTGGGACAGGAGTTGGAGTCCTGTCAGCTGTAGCAACTTCAGTGTTAAGGGCTGGAGGTGTGGGTAGGCTCTCAGAAGGGTGACGATAGGTTCTGGTTGTATGGGGTCAGGGGTTGAGATGATGGCTAGGAGTAGTAGAGCTTCCTCTGATTCGAAGTCTTTGAGACGAATTGGAGATAGGGTGGTTTCGGTAGGAGTTGTCAATGTTGTGGATTTCTTCTCCCTCCGATGGGAGGTCAGCAGTGGAGTAAATGTTTGTTGGATCTTCCCTAGTGGGGATTAAGGCCCACTAGACTCTTCTTGGTAGAACAAGGAGTGAACAAGGTTCAACTAGATCTTTTGTGATGCGATCTACAGGTATAGATCCTAGACACAAAGATATGGCCAGGTTCAAGCTGTCACTCAACAGTAGACAGTAGGCTGATAGAAGTCCAGGATGGTTTTGATAAGTCTTATCAGTGACCTTCACTTAAGGGGCAACCGTTGAACCAAATACCACGTAGATTAAACATAGATCTAGTTAAGGTTCTACTATACAAAGGCAGCTCTATTTATAGAGAAGGGGGAACTGCTGTGATCATAAAGAGAGATCGCAGGAAGGGGGGAAGGCTGTCCGTAGGGCAAAGGGTAATACAGAGATAAGCATAGGTGGGGGAAGAAAGGATCACACCAGTGTAAGGGTGTGATCAAAGAGAAATAAAGTCCATTGATAAGAAATAGAGTTCATATCATGATATCAAGACAAAGGGGGGAAGACGTGGATGCAATCACATCCATGCAGGATCAGTGGGCCACACTAGTGTGGGTGCCATCTCCTCTAGGTGGATTGGTGGTGCTTGAATGTCCCAAATGGCTCCTCTCCCCAGGTTGCTTCTTCGGCCTCTCCATTCCAGAATTGATGCCTCATGTCAAGGTTTTCTTTGTAGGCAGTGGTAGTGATGTTGGCATTGAGCCATAACAGTCCCCTTTATGAGGAAATGGGGTGGCTCTCTGTGGGTAGTCCACCTGATGTGTGACATCTCCCTTCCTAGAACTATGGCAGTAACCTCTGCCTTACCAAGTCTATGGTGATATCTATCACTCGATCCTTGTTCTTGATTCCTGGTGATGTCCTCTATACCTCTCATCCATCACCAGATCTTCCCTGTATAGATTCATAGATGCTCCCAGATTTCTGTCTGTGCTCTTGTAGAGCTTCTTGTCACACCTGCCCAGAACTTACCTTGCCCTCATCTCATCTTTAGCCTCTTTAAGACTCCAGAAGGGCTACGCTTGGACCTACCTGGTTTAAGTGTAACAATGAGCATTAGATGTCATGGTATGACTCATTGTTTCTAAGGTTCCACATCCTAGGTGGGCTATAAAAAGGTTATGCAGTGCCGAATGGGGGTGGAGTTGGTCATTGATGGCCAAGGCATGTCCAGGGTGATGAAGGATCTCTGTATAAATATTACGACTTCTTTCTTTTTTTGATATATAACCATTGTTTTGACTTAGCCTTTCATATCCTCTTGAATAATCCTATAAGGATAAGTCCAATTCATATTCAGGCAAAGTCATATTCCCTTATTCCATGCTTATTCATTCTTATTTAGTAATTGGCCCGATTACTCAGTAGCTACTTGTCATTATGAGTCATCTTCTTATCTTCTGACTCATCGATCATTCTTTGATGTTCCATTGCATTCTATATGACTCATCTATGAACAGTCTTCCCTCCATTCAAGGCAGTATTCTCACACTGCCTCTCATTCCTCCTTGCTATATAAACTTGTCTATATGCCGCCATATACTTGAGTCTAGTTCTCCCTTACAATCACATCTCTTGTGTTTGCCCCTTGTTGTCAGATTCTACTGAACCCTGCCTTCAGTAGGACGATCTCTGGCTTACTCCAGTCCATTTCCGACAACACTTCCATGTGTATTCTCATACATACACTTACTTATCCTTCTCCGATCGGACATCATCCAGACTTCACTGGACTTTGCCATTTCTTTATCTCTTTTATGTCATTCACCTGGTGGAGTTCATTCGGGATATGCACCCACATCTCTGCCCTTTATTTATGCTTACTTTTCACTTTCAGCCCTTCCTCAGTTGAATATTAGTCTCACTAGACTTCAGCTGAGACATTCTTGCTAGCCTCCAGCCTAGCACATTTTGACAGGTTATGAGCCCTGATTGCTCCCTCTGACAACCTCTGTTGCATCCAGCTTTTTCACTTCGTTCTGAATGCATCCAAGCATAGCCAAACGAACATTCCCACACTCTGCTTAGCTTCCGCCTAACTCCGCTTAACTCCCGATTTAACCCGATCCAATTCATCTGATGTCCTCCTACATGTCAGCAACATCCTCATGTCCAGTTCTCACTGGCCTGGCAAACTTTGCCATATGGAATCTTCGCATTCAGGCCAAGCTCAGATCTGAGAAGGTCCTTGGCATAGTCCTCAGCACCAATCCTATCCCGTCGTCATCTATGACATCCTCTGTTCCCATGGCACTCTCTGCTTCAGCTGCCTTCCGCCTCCCACGATCCATCTCTGGGGCTGCCTCCCTATCTCCAAGCACTGCAGAAATTAACAAATGGCAGGAGCGGAATGAGCGAGCACATGGGATCATTCAAGATCACATCTCTGACACTCTCCTTCTGAAGACTGAGCATCACATGTCAGCCCAGGCACTTTTCGCTGCCCTTATATAGCTCCACCAGGAGAGTGGCATCGCTTCCACCTTCCTTTATTTCCGACAACTCTTCTCTGCCTCCTGGGATGGCATCTCTGCTGCCTCCAACCACATTGCTCTTCTCCAATCCCTCAATTCCTGCCTCTCCGGGATGCAGTTCCCTGTTGATCCGAAGATCTCCACATTCCTCCTCCTAAACTCCCTTCCTAATACTCCAGATTGGAATGCCTTCGCTTCCTCAGTAGTCAACACAACTCCAGACGCAAAACTCACTTTCAATGCCATCGAGACCTGAATCCTCACAGAAGAGGCTCGACTCAGTCTCTGGAGCAGTGGGAGCAAGGGATTTTCTTACAGACTTGTTAGTGCTGCATCATCCTCCGAACCTTACTGCGAACATCACAAGCGCAAAGGACATTCATCGGAGGACTGCCGGGAATACAAGGAATGGATCTCTGGGCTCCAGGAGCAATCCACCAAGTCCCGGAAAAACACCATGAAAACACCTAAGGCAACCACACCTCCGACTTCTGAAGTTCTGGAGCAGGCCCATGTCACAAGGGCCACTTTTCCCAAACCAAAGAAAATGCCCAAGGCCATGACTACTGCTCCTCCGATCCCCAAAGTTCCGGAACAGGCCCATGTCACGAGGCACACCTATTCCGGGCCACAGCATCAGCCCAGGAAACAGCAAGATGCCTCCATGGCACCCAAATACACTTTCACCGCTCAGGACACAGTTTCCAGTCACCTCCATCGCCACCTTTGCCCACACGGAGCTCTGAAGCCCTCACAGGGCAACTCTGACGCTCGCCGGCCCCTGCCTGGCTCCACCATTATCATTGACTCTGGAGTAATGACACACATCGTCCCCCATCGCTTCTGGTTCACTTCATTCAGATCCCTTCATCACCCACGCACCATTCGCATCAGGACTTTCTCAAAAATCTCTGCCACCAGCATTGGCTCCGTTCCAGTCATCTCCAATATCAATGGACAGAAGGTGAAAACCACCATTCATGATGTCCTCTACATTCCTGGTTTCCCCATTGCCACATTCTCCGCACCTCAACTTGAGAGCACTGGATTCTCCACAGTCTTCAATCAGAACTCTGGCCTATGTCTGGTAAACCAAAAAGGGGGTGACATGGTCATGACTGGTATGTTTCTCAGAGGTCTCTAACACCTCAATGCTCAACCTGCGTGCATGGGATCTATCACCCCAGACCATGCTCCGGCACCTACTGCGGCTCCACACATCACTGAGCGTGCTTCATCTCCGCACACCTCTGTGTATGCATCCCCTTGGCACATTCCCACACAGCCACCATTACTGCACACTCCTGCACAACCACCATTTCCACACACTCCTGCACAACCATTTCCATGCATCCCCACACAGCCATCATCTCCATGCATCTCAGCACGCAGTCCCTCACCAAACCGGTGATGCACTCCATCTCCAATTATCGAGCACTGCGGACTTGCACTTCATCAAGTCACTCCCCATCTAGCTTCCCCTCCATCTCTGTCTTTGCACATCATGGATGTCGAATCCATGCCTGACACCTCCGCAGAATGCACAGGTATGTCTGGCACCCCCAGGTGTTCCAGCCTCCTTCCAGCCATCAATACCCTGGACATTCCTGGAAACACCACCTGGGGTGCAAATGACAACAACAACAGTATCATAGGCTCCTCCGAAGCAGTGGGAGCAGTGGGAGCAGATACTCAGCAGTTCACAGCTGATTCCACCATGCCTGTGACCTCCACTTTCCCAATCTTGCTGGGACCATCAAATTTCCACCTGTGGCAGCCACATATTATCTCCAAACTCCAAAAGGCCTCCCTCCTGGACTTCATGACACATCCAGAGTCCTCTGCTCACTTCAACCTTGCAGATTTGGATGAGGAAGTGCATGGTTTCCTTCTGGATCGCATTTCCGACGAACTTGTGATAGTCACACAGGAATGTACCACAGCAAGATCCTTATTCACGGTGCTACTCCTACTTTGTGATCCCAACATCTCTGGTCCTTCTCCATATCCGGATACCTCTTCACCACCACCCCTGCCATCTTCTTCATGACCAAGTATGCCATGTTCACCCATCTCAACCTTCCCCATTCCTCCTTTGTTGTTGCCACCTCCGCCGCCATCTCCAAGTACTCACACACAAACTCTGGATGTTCCTGTTCCTATGGCTGCTGGAAACCATAAACACAATCGTGGCTGCAAGTGGAAGCATTAAGACAACTTGCTCAAGTCAACACACATAGCAAGGACTTCGAATGCAGTTGAGTGGGAGTGTCAGATTCTACTGAACCCTGCCTTCAGTAGAATGATCTCCGGCTTACTCCAGTCCATTTCCGATGACACTTCCATGCATATTCTTGTACATACACTTACTTATCCTTCTCCGATCGGACATCGTCCAGACTTCACTGGACTTCACTGTTTCTTTGTCTCTTTTATATCATTCGCCTGGCAGAGTTCATTCAGGATATGCACCCACATCTTTGCCCTTTATTTACGCTTACTTTTCGCTTTTAGCCCTTCCTCAGTTGAATATTAGTCTCACTAGACTTCAGCTGAGGTAAGGGCTCTTTCTACATAGTTATCTACCTAGCTAATGTACTTGTAGACATTCTTGCTAGGTACAGTTGATTAGTCTCACTAGGCTTCAGCTGGGACATTCTTGCTAGCCCCCAGCCTAGCACATTCTGACACTTGTCAGACTCTTGAGTGTTCTCTTCCACTCAGTCTTCCTGACCAAAGTCTTCATCCTACTTTGAGTGGACACTACTCCCCTTGAACTCTAAGAGTATTCACTAGATGATACTCTACCGAACCCTTGACCCTAAGGGCTACACTTGGACCTACCTGGTACAAGCATAATAAAAGAACTAGACTCCCACCTGCAACTAGCTTCATTCTAGATCGCCCACCATTTCATCCCACCAACATCTCAGTTGGCATTTTTGCCAAGAACCCAATCCTGAATCAGAAACTTCTGAATCCTCAGAAACTTCAGAAGAAGAACCCTCCGATCCAGATGTTCCCATCCACAATGAACCAGCTGATCTCCCTGATCTTACTGGACAACTATCGTCTACTCTTGTCATCCCCAGAGTATCCACTCCTCCTAGTCCAACCCCTCAGCCTCAAACAGGTCGAGTTTTCTTCCCACCTCTAGTACGCCCAATCCCCGCTTCAGCAAACACCATGTCTTCCCAGAAACCCACTGAACTTCACCTCGGGACCCTGAAAGACTTCGACAGCGCCCCAACCAAAGCCTTACCATGGTTAAGAACAGTTCAACTCTATCTTGCCATCAATGTCAACCTATATAACACAGATACCAAGAAGATTGCCTATGTGTTGTCATACATGAAAAAGGGGACAGCCCTCACCTGGGCTGCTACATTCAGAGAAACTAATTTAACTGGAGGAAACTTCACTCTAGAATCTTGGACTGACTTTGAAATGACTTTCAAAGACACTTTTGACAATAAGGATGCTAAAGGAAAAGTGCTAGCATGGCTGGCCAAAACTAGAATCTATGAAAATCGTTCTGGAGGATATAATCCAACACTCCAGAATTATATTGCTAACTTCAAAAACAAGGTTGCCATCACTGGAGTTAACAATGACGATGTCTTAATCAACTACTTCGCTTCCAGAATCCCTGTTTCCCTGATGCGATGAGTATACACCATGGAAACTATACCCACTACTATTGACAGTTGGTACACCAAGACAGCTCACTTTGCCACTGTCAAAGAATGAGCTTTAGAAATTGCCTCAAGGCATAAGAAAGGTAATACTACCTTTACCCCAATGTTCACCCCTAGGACTATCAAAGACCCTAACACCATGGACGTTGACCTCATCACCTTGCCAAAGAAGCTGGCTGATGAAGAACAAGAAAAATGTTAAAGAGAGGGACGATGCTTCAAGTGTTGTCAAAAAGGACATACTGTATGACAAAGGACTGTAGGGTCAAATTCAAAAAGAAAACCCTTGCATTACCACCCAAAGATATCAAAGTAGTTGAAACAGGAGTAGAGGAAGTGGAAGAACAAGTCGTGGGGAAGGTGGCGATGGATTTTTAGAAAGGAGGATGAAAACGACACACGTACCTCCTTTACACCTCAAACAAGCACAGAAAAGACCACTTAACATCCTGGTATATAAGTCCAAACAGATTGTGCCTAGACACCAACCTAAATATGTATCACAAATATGAATCATATTATGCATCTGTAGTTGGATTTAGTTGTTGAACATGGTCTTGTTAACAATTGTAGAATAATATAAATGTGCATAGGCAGATTACAATGATGACTGTGTCATGGAGACAGAGACAAAACATCTTCTTAAAATACAGTAAGATTGGATGGCATCACAAAACAATTACACATTAGTGCATATGATTGACCAACAAAGCATACACCAAATTCTCTCTTGGATCCGTTGCTCGAAGTTGAACAAGATAATAACACATGTTTATTTACAAATTTTGACTTTGTAGCAAATTGGATGAATCCACTTAGTTAACAACATTTTGAGCATTTGTTACAAATAAGTATAAGTGGGGTATGGAGTGGCCACTCAGAGGCCACTCAGAGGGCCACTCAGAGGGCAAGTATTGTAAACTACAAGGCCAGTTAGTAGCCACGTAATGACATCAAAATGATACAAAGTGTGCATGATCAATCTGGCCCTCTTGCCTCCTTCCCCATCTCTTTCCCTGCTGCCATGGTTCTGTGCTTCTGCGCTGTCTGTGGTGACAAGGGCAAGGCAGTCTTCAAAAGTGAGAAATGAAATCACGAGCGAAATGATTGTTTGCATTTTGCTGAGCAGGCCAAGGTGCATAACTGATCATATCTGTTTCCATACTGCAAAATAATCACCAAAAAAGATCAGTAATATGACACCAAGTGTTCCACAGATAAATGACACACCTACACCAGAGGTGAGGTTTACATGTGGTGCCTTTGGGCAGGACATAATGATCCTATAGTCATCTCCTATGGAAGAAATTGAGCGTGAAATCTTCAGGATGACGCTACAGGAAGGAGAATGTGTGTTAAAGGTGAGTAATATGAATTTCTACTAAAGCATGGATAATAAATTGCATAGTTACCCATCAAAGAAACCCAACAGAGGACTTCACAAGGCGGAGGTTCAGGAATGGATCAAGAGCCTATTGCAATATCCAAGGTCCCACTCAACTGTAATGAACAAGCTTTTCCGACACTTGCGCTCATCGACCACAAGCTGCATGCACGAGCAAAGGAAACTTTCAAAGGGATGGATAATCTAGATATGCCAGGAGCACAAGAGAGAACCAGGTGGGCGTTGGAGAAGGATGAACATTGGCTGATAGAGAAAAAGCAAATTATTACTCACTTCGATGTGGGAGGGGATGAAGCCAGCGAAATGCTGCATGGCGAAATAGCAGACAAAATACAGCAGGTGCATGCAGCAGTGAGTAACATAAAGAAGACTCTAGTAGCTAGAAGTCTAGAGGAAATGTCGCAAAGAGAAAATGCATCAAAGGTTGTCGACACTGGTATGTGAGCATGTCATATACGAAACTCCAGCTCATGATATGATCACAGGAAAATGGCCTTATGAAGGTTTTCGCAAGGCTAACCCTACCGTGCTCTTGCCTATGCTCATTGCCATGATTCTGAGCATCTTTTGTCACCTCACAGAGCCATGGTGCAATGCAGTACTTCGACTCTTGGATCTGCTGACGAGCGTTCACCAATCTGGAGGATCTTCAGACAATGAACAGCTCCCAAAGGATATACGCACCATCCGAAAGAAATTCGACCTTGAACCATTGACACACACTCATGCTACGTGCGTCCGGTGCTTCTATACATATGCCCCAATTGAGCAGGGAAAACAAACAACATATCCGGAGTGCTGTTCGTTCAAGAGATACCGAGGTAGCAAGCCTTACAAGCAGCTCCTGATCAAATCACACCAGGTGAATGGGAGGAAAGTCAAGGTCCCAGTCAAGCCGTTCGTTGTTTAAGATTACACAGATTTCCTGGCGGGGTTGCTCAGCCACTCTGGCATGGAGGCAGCCATAGAACGTGGAACCCATCTAAATGACAAGCATCAGCTATGGGACATCAAGAATGGAACCGTACTCACTGAGATTAGAGGCCCAGATGGAAAGCCGTTCATGGATGGGTTGAAGAGGAGTGACCTAAGACTGTTATGGAGTCTTTCTGTCGATTGGTTCAATCCACAAGGAAACAAAGTTTCTGGGAAGAGAAAATCAGTGGGATCAATTGCCATGGCTCTCCTAAACCTTCCGCCGAGTCTCTGCTACAAGGCAGAAAACCTTTATGTGGTCAGGGTAATCCCAGGCCCCAGAGAATCCTCTCTCAAAGAAATCAATCATTTCCTCCGACCACTCATCAATTTCTTCCTGCCGGCATGGAAATATGGCACATGGTTTATCAGAACCGCATCTCACCTGGCAGGTCGCCTCATACGATCAGTGATTGTGCTCACTGTCAGTAACCTACCAGCTGCACGGAAGATAGGTGGTTTTGCAGCCCCCATGGCAGAGAATATGTGTTATCTATGTTGGTTGCAAAAGTTGGAAATCAGCAATTTTGATTGGAAAAGTTGGAGGCGTTGTACTTATGAGGAGCACTTAGAGGCTGCCACTCATTGGAGAGATGCAAAGAGCAAGACTGAGAGGAGCAACTTGTTCAAGAAGACTGGGGTACGATGGTCAGAACTCCTTCGCTTGCCATACTGGGATCCCACCCATTTCTTGGTTGTTGATGGAATGCACAACTTATTT
>JBBPJU010000587.1:0-20288 GCA_038088875.1 Austroboletus festivus
CTGGGCTCTTCCCCCCCCCCTCTCTGACCTTTTGACGACCTCGCCAGCGTGCTGCAGCAGTCTCAGCTCAATCAAATTACTTATATTGCGCTATTCGTCAAGTTTGCGCTCCAGAAACGATGCACGTACCCATGTTTCTCACTCTTCTGTTCTGGTTCATTTTCACCTTCTTCCCAATACTCGCGACTGCCGACAGCTCTTTTTTATCTCGTGCACACAAAGTTGCCGTCAAGCACAGTTCGACCCTGGCACGCGATCTTCGCATAGCTTTCAATGGTATCCTTGTGGCGCAACCTGATCCTGTACCGACGCAAAATTTCTACTGCGTCTCAAGCGGCGGTGGCGGCGTTATCGTCTCTGAAGGGAACTCGAGCGGCACGTCTACAACAAGCAGTTCTCAACCTGCCACCACTTCCATCCCGTCTTCACCCTGGAAATCGATTGCCACCTATTCAGGCTCCACTTTCTTCAATGGCTGGACCTTTTTCACTGACGCAGATCCGACGGGCGGAAACGTTCAATATGTGAATCAAAGCACAGCACAAAGCGTTGGACTCATCGACATTAATAATGCTGGGAATGCGGTAATGAGGGTGGAAACAACACCTACCGTTCAGAACAATAGGATGAGTGTGAGGATTGCCACAAACTTGACCTTTACGGAAGCATTGGTGATTCTAGACGCCGTACATATGCCCACAGGATGTGGAACTTGGCCTGGTGGGTACCCATTCATTCGCATTCATTTTTCATAAATGGCACTAGAACTTACATTTCGATGTCTGTCACAGCATTCTGGACAAATGGACCTGACTGGCCTAACGACGGCGAGATCGATATCGTGGAAGGGGTCAATAACTACACGAACAATCAGGCAACCATCCACACTGGCGTTGGTTGTAGCATGCCTACTGCCAACTCGACTTTGCTGGATATTACAGGCACTGTTGTGGGTGGCATTGATTGTTCTGCAGCGCAGTCAAACGATGCGGGATGTGGCGTGCGTTCACCTAGTAACACCAGCTTTGGTGGCGGCTTCAACTCGGTCGGTGGTGGCGTGTTCGTTAGTGAGTAGATCACACACGCTTACATGGAAAACGATGTCAATAATCGGGGAACCAGTGTATTGGAATAATACCGTGGGGATCCAAGTATGGTATTTTCAAAGGGGTTCGATACCCGGGGATATCACGGCCGGCGCACCACAGCCGCAAAATTGGCCTACCCCCATGGCATTTTGGCCAAACTCGGGTCAGTGTAATATCTCGAACATGTTCAAGAATCACAGCGCGATATTTGATACCACGCTTTGGTGCGTCTTCTTTCAAAACGAAGGGTGTCTTGTTGACCTGGGTGCAGTGGTGATTGGGCCGAAGGCGTATGGGGCGGCACTGGCGTACCCGGACAATCAATCAGTTGTCAGGCACAAACTGGATTTGCTACCTGCGCAGAGTTCATACAAGCCAACGGGGCGTCCTTTAACGATGCTTGTAAGTCACAATCCATCCTGATTCGCGTCGGCACTCAACAGCTCGTTGAACAGACTGGGAAGTATCGAGCGTCAAGATATACCAAGACACCTCTTCATGATTATGACTTGTTTATTTGGATGAGAAATGTATATGCGCAAATAGACAACATGCTTGCTGAGCAAGCCGTATTTCATAGCATAGATAACAGGTTCACTTGCTGGGGTACATAACAAGAGTGAATCCAAATTAAGGAATTATTTACTTTACCGCTCGACGGACGGATGGATCTTTTGGTTCAGTTTTCGCGCCTGCGACTTACTGCAATTGCATGGTCGGAAGGTGCTATCCAAGCAGTATCTGGTACAATATACACTCCCACATAGCTGACTTGCCGCAGGTAGAATACCTCTCATCCCGACTTAGGTCCTTCCACTCTTCTTCTTCTTATTTACCACTTTGAATCCCCACTCCTGTTGCACAGGTTTCGGCTGCGTCTTTACTACATCAGCAATGGAGATTGGCTTGCTACTCCCACCCGAAGCCCCTGCGGTTCCACGTCGCGTTGCGGCGTCAGACTTCCGTTTGTTGACATATTCTGACGCGAAGCGACGGCCGTCGAGGGTGGTGCTGTTTGCATAGATGAGATCAGAGATGATCTCAACGGTCGACTGATCAGGGTCGAGAGGGAAGGAGAGTAGCATCGATGTTATTTCTTCCACTGGTTTAATAGACATAAGACAATGCATGAGAGCCAAGATAAACACCTATCCACTCACGATTAACCGAGCTGTTCAACCCTTTGAGCGATTCGCCCAACCACTTCAAGAAATCATGGGATGGTGTAGTGGGGAAGTCCTCAACGCGTGGAGCTGCTACCTTCACGGTAGTTGTTACCTGACGCATTGCCGTACCATTAGGACGGAGTGTTGTCATGGGGGTCGAATTGTTCACAGAGGTGTTTACCGTTGGGCGAGGTGGATTCGCTAGGGAGGAGGTGGATTTGCCATTAGGACCCACGGTCGTCCAAGGGCCACCCACAGACTGTGCGCTAGGTACAATCTATGAAGAATGAGCAACCATTCTACGATGACGATACTGGTAGTATACCTTGACAGTAGTTTCTGCATATCCTCGACGTGCAGCAGCGGATGCCATGCTCTCTTTGGCTACCAGCCTTTTCCTCCTCTCTTCTTCCTCTTGAATCTCCTTCATGGTCTTCTTTGCTGTAGGTGCAGGTGTGGCATTCGTCCATACTGGGGCCGTGGGCGTCACGGCTACGGAGCTGCTTGTCGATGTCTCCTTGGACGATATCGTATTACGAGCACCCGCTTGTGAGGTAGGCAAACCCCATGAAGATGTGAATGCTTGACCATTCTCAGTGACAGAATTGCTGTTAGTAGCGGTATTTGCTCGCGTAAGGCGTTCTCGTTCCTTCTCAGCAGCCCTCCGCGCCTCGGTCTTTCTTGCTTCTGCTTCTTGAATCTCTCTCAGGCTCACCGTCATGTTACCCCCCTTTTGTTTTTTGCAGTCATCTTCAATGGCCCAGGCCGGCTTCGGTTGAATACCCGAAAGCGCAGGGGCAGAGTGCTGATCTTTGACGACAACGGAAGTAGGCGGAGGTGCTGCCTTGGAGGCTGTGGTCTGAACATCGCGCGCTGTAGACTTGCGCCTTGGCTTCTGAGCCGTTGGGCCTTGCGCGCCCTGAGTAGGGGCACAAGTGGCCGAAGCGACTGACGTTGTTCCATTGACTGCTACGTTTGTTGATTCGGCCTGTACAAGTTGTGTATTGGGTGGAAGAGACAAACCGTCCTCCACAGGGGAAACGACAACATCATCTGCTTCCTCGTCTTCCTGTTCTTGAAGTTTGTTATGCTGCCCAAGGTTACTAAAGGTTAGGCTATTTGGGCCGGGCATTTCCCTCCACACGTCATCTACAACTGGCAATGAGGCCATCAGCCAGGGCGAAGGATCCACTGGTTGCAATGGTTGAGGTGTTGCCCATTCTGATGTTTGAGGTCGAGCGGGTGGTGCAACAGGCGAAGGTGCGATGGGAGCTTCAGGGGGACAAGTGGCCCAAGGCGAGGTACCGTTCGGTTGTACAGCAGAAGTCGGTGTCTGAGCGACGTTAGGAGATTCCGAAATTAGATCCTTGAATGGTGAAGCGGACTGGCGATGTTGTGATACATAGGAAACAGAGGGAGGCTGCGAGAACTGAGCTGGTGGGGCAAATTGGGAGCCAAGACTGTTCACGACATTGCTATTGAACGACATCCCATTGATATCAGACGCAGATGGCTGTCGTGCAATCGGAGAGTCGTGATGGCTACTGAGGCTACCCATACCGCTGTACATCGCATCGCCAAAATGCTCCTGGCTAAGGTTGTGAATATGGCTGGCAGGCACCGGGTTCCCCATCACGCTAGAGCCAATACCGTTGAACCCATTTGAATAAGGATGTTGTTCATTGATATCAAAACTTTGGCTGATTTGTCCTGGCCCTGCTGACCAAGGGGAGCTATCACCACCGCCACTGTAAGTATTAAACGTGTCAATAGAGGGCACCCTTCCCAAGAGGTCGTTATTGAGGGCTCGCGCATCTGAAATCGAATCTTGAAACGCTGCTTGGCCGGCCAAGGTGCGACTTCCAATGCTTGGATCGCTGGAATATACATTGCCTCCATTACAAAACGTGGGCGGATCTGGGGAGCCGTTTCCAAACCTGCCGCCACCGAGGGAAGATGAAGGTGAATCGGCAGGAGAGGAACCATTCAGGTATGAATCTAACGTAGTTCGTAAGGTTCGGGTTGGAACTGGCTGGTATCCATTAAATATGCTGTTTTGCTCATGAGCGGGAGAGTAGCTCTTCGGGGACTCTGTGTGAATAGCAAGGCCGGGAAGACCACTGGAGATTTGAGAAAGAAAAATCTTTCCCCCGGCTGCACGCCTTTCGAGTACCCCAACAGCAATCCAATCCATGTCGACGTGAGGGCGCTTCATCAGTAGATCAGGGGTAAAATAGCCCTCGTCGAACCACTTTTGCATCACCTCAGCTCGGAAGGGGCCTAAATTTCAAACAAATCGATCACAATACGATCGCCTGGAATTTAAAGTGTATTTACCTTGCACTTGGCCCTGAGGGTCCAAGTATGACCATTCAACGTTTGCAGGATCAACCAAACCAGGAGGAGGTCCAGATGGGAGAGTATTAAGTGTGGATGTAGCCCGTGGGTGCAAATTAGGTTGATCCTGTACATCAAAAGATACATCTACCGTGCCCTGGCTAACCGAATTGAGCACCGATGGAGGGACTTGGACATGCGGGGTCGCATCCAAAAGAGGCATATCAGGACCAAGAGAAGTAGATTGATCCACAGTGGTCGAATCAGTGTCAAGAGCACCGGCTGAGTGATGTCCTATACATTCTTCTTCTTCTTTGATTTCAGCGCGTCGAGCATCCTCGTCTTTGCCATCCCCCCGAATGAGCGAACTAGCAGCGGACACACTTACAGAGGACCGTCTTCTCGACCAGGAATCACCGTTGTTAAGTACCCCGTCGAAACCAGAACCAAAGGCACCCATTCTATTACGAGGAGAGGGAAGGGCGTCTCGAGGCGATGCTAGTGTACCAGCTTGGGTATTCGAAATGGACAGCTTGCGAGGAAGAGTGAGCGGAGGTTGATCTTTTGGGGATTATCAGCCATAAAAAGCGACGGCTTGCTAGTATTTACCCGTACTATCCCTCCTCCTCCCCATAAAAGGGCCGTATCGCGTGGTATTGTTCACTGCAGCATTTGGATGACTCGAAGACCGTTGCCGATCAGATGGCGAAGACAAGGAATTCATTAAATCAGTGGACTGGCGGCGACGAAGTTCAGAATTAAGAGGCCCGGCGAAAAGCTAGGGTTTCGTATGAGTGGCCGAGGCACGCGACATGATAGGGGACGTCTGACCTTCTTTTCCACGTCACTCATTTCACGGAGACCGGCGGGCTCACTACCCACGTCGCGGACGATACCCTCCCAACGCTCTACTTCGAGATTAAGACCACCTCTTCCGCCACCCTCTTTATATATTCTGAACATGTCCTCTTTGGTATACCTGAATGGGCGAGATTCATCGCGCCTGTCGAAATCCTGTGTCGCGGGTGTGACGAGGGCGGAGTAGGTGGATGTGGCGAGGGGATGTGCGGATTGTGGTGGGGGAGACGGGGGGAGCTGGTGACGGGCTGGTGTTTGTAGCTTTGCACGCATCCATTCGGGACCAAAGTGCATTGTTGTCGCGGTCATTTGGTGATCGAGTTGAGTGTTGAAAACGAGAAGATCAACGAAGGAAAACAAGAGCGAATGTCGAAAAAAAAACTACTCGTGTTGTGTGTGGAAAAAATCGCGCTTAATTACACTACGCTACCCCCTCCACTCTATTTAGGGCAGGCATCTCACTCCCCCTGGACCCGCCATCGATGTACCGGCAGCGCTGTCGAGCTCGCCATCAACATTTCAGCCTAACTAGCACGACGCTCACTCACCTTGGAGTCTACGTGCAGTCGGAATGATGTATCCGACCAGAAAAAACAACCCAAACGTCACACAAATTACCGAAATGTAATAGTACCCGTCCTGCTCGGTCACACATTCCCCATTGATGTCTGCACATCGCTCCTTACCTCGCTCAGACACACATTCAGCGGCTACTTGCACGTCAGCCTCCACAACCGTGTTGCAACGTACTCTTCATACCTTTCACGAGCAGCTCTGTGTCCGCATCCTTTACTCTACAATACGCTTCGCTGAAAAAATCCACGCCTTGAAAATGGTCAGCCCGGGGCCATGCATAGTGGAAGACAAACCTTTGAGAACAAAATACTTTGGCCAAGTACCTCCCAGGTTCGTGAACGTGTTGAGCAACTGTGTAGATCAACTTTCTTGTCCAGCTTCCCCAGATCGTGGCACCCACCGTCATGTAAGTCCCCCCGATCAGAGGGTCGGAGATCCTTGTGTGGAAGGCCGAAATGCCTACAAACTGGATGGTCCTAGTAACCAGATAAGGAAAAGAACCTATCCTCAAAATGACGCACTTACGATGCAAAGCCTTGCAACACAGTGTGTATCACCAGGTATGTGAAGAATCCATAAGATAGCGGCGGCGTTGGAAACCAGTACACAATAAGCGTGGATATCAAGGCAAAGGCCAGCCGCGGCCAAAATGCCCATATCCAGGGGCGTAGCGGCCTATCACCACTTGACCATTTCGCGGCCAGCCAGCCACCAAGGATTTGAAATGGAAAATCTATCAGGACCACTATGGCGAGATCTTCACGGCCCAGCCCCTTTTCAATCATCTTCAGACTGGTCACCGACTCATTAGCTTGGAAACCGATCTTGGCAAAGCAGTGCATGATGATGAGAGCTTGTACATCTGGAGGGCATAAGAGCGTTTAAACCTTGAGAGCTTACAAACCAGACGAGCCTACGTCTTAATTTGCAAATGTCCCAGATCGTCCTGTAGACAGACGAGACGGTCATTTCTGAATCATCTGGCGACTTGGTCCCCTGCAATGGAATGAAAGAGCTGAAATATTGCTGTCTGCAAGTATACGTGCCTCCTTCTCGAAAAAGATAAGCCAGAAAGTGACACCAAAGCACAAGAGACTGCAGAACTGCAGGTATGTGTTCATAGTCAGACGTGGAATTCCCCATCTTTGTCTGGAGGTACGTGAGCAATCACCACACGGATGATGAAAGTTTGACACACGAGAACGCCTCGCTGTTGAGGGCTAGGAATACTGTAAAAGATGCAAAAAATCCTGTATTTAAACCGATTGTCTGGCAAGTAGATGCAAACGACAGGTTTTCTTGAGACAAAAGAGTCAGAGCCCAACCGTCTACTGCAATATCTATCACAAGGCCGTATCAATTCGAAGGATGGAAAAAAGGCATAAAATGCATACCCTGTGTTGCGGAAAAGAAGACGAGTGAGGTAAATAGGAACGTGAGTTCGTATACATTGTCTGCCGGCTGACAAGTCTCAAATAAAATAGGGCAAGAGGGTCGTGATATACGAACATGCTCAAATAATCTATCCACGTTTCCGGAAATATAGAGCATCATTGAACCGATTATGAGCTGCATTGGAATTATCCATGATTTGCGCCGACCGATGGAGGGGAAGAAGGCAGAGTCGACAATGGGCGACCATAGCAACTTGAGAGAGTAAGGATAACTGGAGAGAGCAAACACTCCGAGCTGAGAATAAGATAGATGTTCTCGTAGAATGAATGGCACGGAGCCTCAAAGATTTGGAGTTAGACGACAGATGAAAAAGGTAAGATGGCATACCGAGCGCAAGGCCCAACTGGAGAATGGAAATTAGCGTGGCTTAGCTAGAAACCCGCGTTTTGCTCACCGGAACTCCTTGAATGAGGTCTGAGAGGGGTGAGCTTGCAAGAATTGGTGATGAGAAGAAGGGGACGAACAAAGAATGATGAGTAGTGTCATTGCTTTTCTGTCTCGGATGGAAAGGGTCTTGTTTTTTTTGGGGACATCATCGGGTGACGCGCGTTCATCGGACAAGAGAGCGAGTTGCACTTCGTCGCGTTCGGTTGCGTCAGAATGCCTTGTGGAATGGCGTACCATGACTGGTACACGCGGGGAAATGTGAATGCTGTCCAAGGAGGAGGAGATGGGTTTGGCGCGGTTCGAATGCATGTCTGACTGATCTTCTACGTTGAGGTTGGGCCGGTGGCGAAGGCTCGGATGGCGAGGCTTCGCGGGTGACGCTGGACGATGGTGAGTTGACATGGAAAACGACAAGCTGACACTTGCCCAGGACACGTCAACCCATCCGGACTACTTAACTCGACTCGCATGTACTCATTGACCCATCCCAGATGCTATCCTCATCCCATCTCCCGCTTCTCGTAGGCCTTGTGTATGTTGTGCGTATCATCCACCTCAGAATCTCCTCTCTGCTCCTCCTAAGACACGTCCCCGGCCCGAAACCTCGCTCGTGGCTTTGGGGGCACGAGCAAGTCCTCTACCATGACACGCCCGGCATGCACTACGTAGACTGGCATCGCAAATTTGGTAGAGTCGTGCGGTTTTCCGGCGTGTTTGGCGTTCGTCCTTCCCTACCCCGAGTACCCCAACTGAGACCGTCCGTCATAGCATCAGATGCTATCCATCACCGACCCTCGTGCAATCAGCTATATCGTGGGGGAAGGAACGTATTATTTCCCTAAGCCCCATGGCGTGCGTGCATGGTTCCGACTCCTACTTGGCAAGGGCATCCTTTGGGTGGAAGGTGATGTCATTCCCAGTCATGCCTTGGTCCATCCAACCTTCTCCTTCATAGGGAGGGAAGCCCATGAAAGACAGCGCAGGACTATTGCGCCTGCGCTGAGGTAACTAATTTCAGATCACTACGTGGACTCCATGTGGACTTGACTGATATCTTAGCACCCAATCAGTGAGGCACTTAATGACACTATTCAATGAAAACGCCGCAAAGGTGTGTTAAACTTGTTTCATACGTGACGAGGTCCCAACTTTTCCTGTAGATGGCTCTCCAGTGGCAGCAGATTTTTGATGACTCTCAGGCTACGGAAGCCACGTTCGAAATGACGGCCTGGGCCAGCAGGTTTGCGTATGCACACCTTTCAAGCGAAAGACGAGCCACTAATGTATATTTGGACAGGCTGGATACCATCGGTCGAGCTGCATTCTCGCACGACTTTACCTGCCTAAATGGTCAACCGCATGCTTTGGTAAATGCTCTAGATAGCTTGACAAACCATGAGAAAACACAATGGACGTTCTACATGCGTGCCCTCTTTTGGTTGGCGCCATGGATCTTATATTTTGGTAACAAAGGTCGTCTCATTCGCAAGACCCGCAACGAGCTTGGTGAATTGGTTATGCTTATCTTGAGGGACGCGAAAGTTAGCAATGACCTAGATAGTAGGTCATTGATGTCTCTAATACGTACGCCCAACTTTTCATTTTGGGGGGCTAGAACTAATCTACAACCAGTTAGAGAAGACAAACTGTCCACGACACCCTATCTGGATGATGAACAAGTAGCAGCTCAAATGCGAACAGTCATCTCTGCGGGCTACGAGCCCGTCTCTGCTACGATTGCTGTAAGTAATGTCTATCGCTGGGAAGACGTCCTGGTAATCTGATCGTCGTCGGCAGTGGCTCTTTTACGAGCTAGCCATGGACCCCGAAAGACAAGAAGCTATCCGGAATGAGGTATCAACGACATGTGACCCATCATACGACGCATTGAATAACGATTTCCCGCTCTTACACGCGTTCTTCATGGAAACATTGCGCATGCACCCTCCCGTACTGGAGAATCACCATCAGGTGGTCCAATCTGTGTTTTATCCTTTGTGATGACTAAAAGTGATACCTAGGCTTCCGAAACAATCCTTATCCCGTTGTCTGAACCCCTGCCAGGTACTTCTGACACACACCTTATTGTACCCAAAGGGACCATATTGTGCATGCCAGTCAATGTGATTCAGCAGGATAAGTCCACATGGGGATCAAACGCCGATGTTTTCTGTCCAGAGCGATGGTTGCAACGCAGTACCCGAAAGAATCGCGATCTATTCGCGTTTAGCCATGGGTGAGGAGGTCAAATTAGACACGTCACCTCGTTGACCATGATCTCAGCCCGCGAGGTTGTTTGGGCAGGAATTTCGCAGCCGCTGAGATCAAGGTAAGCACGGGATTGGCACGGATTTTGCGCGGGTCGAGACCATCTTCCATAGGCACTGACGGCTGTTCTCCTGCGTCACTTTTCATTCACATGCAAGAGCAATATAGAAAGTTTTCAGACGTTTGTGATCCGACCCAGAGTTGCAGGACAGGGACCAAGTTCCCTTCCTCTTCTTGTCCGAAGAATCTTGGAGTAAGATAGTGTTCTATGTAATTCAGTAGTCCGATCAATTTCCTTGCAGCTCTTGCTCTTCTAGAATACCTGAACCGAATAAATAGTCTGGCAACCTAGGGCAAGCAACTTTTTTTAAAAAAAGATTTACTGTCCGCGACAAAATTCAATAATTCAACCAAGTCCTCCACCTACTTGTTATACGTGTACAAGTCCTTACAGCGGTTTGCAAAACTCTGCAGCTTTTTCCTGATACACATTGAATTGTTGCGGACCGCCAACTGCATTCAGTATCAAGGCAGAATAAATATGTGCCAAGCGTACATGAAGTGGATGTATATGCTCCTAAGTGTACACTCAATCCTTTTTCTGCTTTTTAGACCTGGGCTTTTCCAGATCAATCTCCTCAGCCTCATCATCATCATCATCGCTGTCTTCATCCTCAGAGTCAGTTTCGTTTGATGGAACATTTCCGAGGAAGTAATCAATAGCTTCGACGAAGACCTCATTGGCGATGGTGGTTCCAATCTAACCAAGGTGAACAGTCGCTTGCATGTCGCGCAATTTAACTTACATCAAATGGATCGGAGGCAAGTTCGAAGAAGTTAAAGAAACTACCAGCTTCGGCAGGCATGTCGGATTCTTCCGTGTCCTCTTCCTCAACACGAGGATGCAATTTTGTTAACGCGTTCTCAGGATCTTTCCAGTTGATTTTGTCAGCCTAAGCCAAAAAGATGAGTGATGTTTTTAAACAAATGCAGCAAGTATGCCTACTGAGGGCTGCACATCACGGGCCCAGGTGAAAGAGAGCATCGAGGTAGTCAAACCATCCTCATCAGGCTGTTCATGAGCAGCCTCGGATGGTGGAACATATTTGTACTCTTTCTTCAAGACGGAGTCCGTGAAGTACGGGTTTGATTTGAAATGCTACATTGCAAGTGGGTGCTGAGACATAAGATACGAAGAAAAAAACTCACAAATTCGATGGTGAAGCATCGTGGCTCATAGTAATCACGCGCCACCCACAAATCTTCCAAGTAACTCAATGCAATGCGATCAATGTTGTGCTGAGCTTGGAAGCCAATCAAGGGGTGATTCATCAATGCAATCGGCCAAAACTTTGGTATCAGTTTAGTAACTTCACGTCGCTTTTCATAGACAGGGCGGAGTGTCTCATGTCCACGACGTTCTGAGGAGAATTTGGATTGTAGTGGGCTGGATTCGTCGTACGAAAAAGGGACGCACCCAGGAGCAATTCGGCACGTTCAATTTGTTTTTGAACGTCTTGAAGTTTTTGGGCATCCTCGTCGCTGAGCTCGACACTCTCAAGAGGGTTTTTTTCCGTGTCAATGCCAGAAGAGGCACGTTTTTTTCCAGACATTTGTGCAAGACGGGAGTGGGATGTTGGAAATATCCAAACTCCGCTTACGGACACGCAGTGTCCGATCACACGTTCAAATTACCTAGGTAACAACAGTCCAGGAATGGAACAAGGAACGAGTGTTTAGCCTAGTCTACCCTTTGCTTGGTTCCCATCTCTATTTCGTCCATCTTGCTCACAGTCAAGCCTCTTTTCCTGTTCATCGGGGGTGTGTTCGCTGAGAAAACCTTTCCTGATAAACCAATTCTGTGTCCAAATGAGCCTTTGAAGCCTTTGCCGTGATGTGCAGAACGGAAACCAGGCCCTTCATAGTAGATGATATCTGTTGGCGGTATAAGTTTCGGCCAAGAGACATACTCGATACCGTAAAGAAGAATGAATGTAACCGCAGAAGCCGCGATAACAAACCAAAGCATGAAATAGTAGATGAGAGAGTAGTCTGTACGAGATGGATCAAAGCCTGCGACCCAAACTTGACCAACACTCACCTGAGGTTCTAGGAAGTGTGAGACCAGCGCAAATCATGAACAGTGAAAAGAACATGATGTAAGGAACCTGGGCATTCACGCTCGTCAATGAACGGTTAGTTTCCCTGACGCAAACAACTCACAGAACGGACGACCAGTGGCCTGGTGTCTGCCATTAGCGAAACAGCTGTAATCGGATTCCTCCGCGGAGTCCACGCCCCAGTCATAAGGTCGAAGCCATCCTGCCTTGTACCATCGAAATAATTGTTTCTGACATATCGCATTATGCTCTTATATCCATCTTCAAGGATGCCTATCTTTGTTCGCTTATTTGTCCTTGTAAAGTCCGTCTTTAAGGCACCGGAGCCGGCATAAGCCTTGGAGATCAGATCGGCGTGGTCGGCCCACACTGTAGAAGGGTCAATTGCACATTGGATAATATTAGATATTACGATAGATCCTTACTCTCTCGGAAATCTCTGCTCAAGGCATGGAAATCGTCCAGATCCTCCCCCTCGGCGAGTACTCCAAGCTCTCTCAGTTGACGATTTAGTGTCCACTTCGCTAGAGCTGCCTGAACAACGTTCGTGCGATCCAAGTTATCCATGCAATTTGTACGAACAATTCCTTGCTGAGATTTAATGGCATTAGGTCGAGATACGTCGAGATGGAAATAGCTAAAGATAATTAAGCAGAAGGAAACGCATTACCGATAGTACCATACCCTTGCTTCAGAAGGTCATCTTGCATTTTTTCAATGAGGATGTTGATACGGTCCCAACGCATATTTTTGCATTCGTTATGGAAATCAAAGTAGTGATATTTCACCTCCGCCACTCCTGCCTAGGGCAGATGCGTGAACGATACAACAGATGCGGTTAGGAATAACGCACTTGATTGAAAATACGTTCATATGCATCTTTGACCGGTTGTTCGTGCCCTTTTTGGTTAACCAAATTAACCAAGTTCTGTTCGCCATAAATCGAATTTTGTTCTTGTAAATGACGGCGCATGGCATCCACCTTCAAGGCTTTAGTTTTTAATCGTTAACTCTTGAGCATCAGAGCTCTTACAGTATCTTGCAAATCCATGACTTGCAGATCAGGCTTATATCTTAATGTGTTGACTTCGGCCCAAAATATAGGGACACTTCCTCGAATTTGAGCAAAACTGAGCTGATGCGAAAACTTTTCGACGTTAGATATCCGGCCTGCAGCTTGCTCTTGGATGAGAAGTATCTGCTCCGTCTCATTAAAGTTTGCAACGTGTCCATCCGGGTCTATACCCCGGCGAAAGTAACGTGTACCAGCACGATAACGAGACCTCCGGCTGATGAGGCATAACTGGACTCGGTGACCGCGGATATAGCCGGTGCGAATATCGAACGCTTTATTATTAACGTCAAAACGGAACTCACGTGTTTCTCGACGAAAACTCACTTCCGTACACAACAGGAAGGATATATGGACTGAGCTTTTCATGGTCCAGCGTCAGCGATACTAAGTAATATGGGTATAGGACATTTCTCTCACATCATGCGCAATGTCAGTATCGATTAGCCTGGACTGCAAGAACCTAAAAAGATGTCAAAGCACCGTAATAGGGATGACGAGACACATACTTGTTCCAGAAAAATCTGTCATCTGTCTGATAAGTCGTGAGATGGGAGTTCAAGTCTAATCAATTTACTTACCTGTTCCCAGAGAGACCTTTCATAGCTAGTTTCCTTCTTTCCCCAGTGCGTCTGCAAGTTTGTGGACAAATCCCAATCGTAGCTAAACAGAAAGTGACCACCAAGCAGATGGGATCGCACAAGTGCTAGTAGATGTCTCTCAACAGGATGTGGCGCATTCTGAGCGGATACGTTAGGGTTAAGAGGAAGGATGTCGAAGTCTGCAGCGCGGTACACGTCGTGTCCCATAAAGCGTGCTCGATGTTCGCGACCAGTCAGAATGATGATGTACTCCGCTGTCAAAATGAATGGATGCGTTTCGAGCAAAAAAAAAAAAACTTAAAGAACGTACAGAGTGCCAAAGAGATCATCCCTAGTATCCCGTACACTGCTCTTTCATACCTTAAGGCAACAGGTGGCGGGAGCGTGTTAGGTGCTGCATGCTCGAATGTCAGCAGAGACAGTCAGGTTCTGGGAGTTCAAAGGCTTACGGTTGAGAACTATGTCGCCCGTTGACCTGTGTATAGTGAGGGACTGTGCCCCAAGCGGTTCGACGGGAGTGAAAGTGTAAGCATCCTGGCCAACAACGAACCTGTCCGTGTGTTAGGAGAGTTGGCAGCGCACAAAGACAAGGATAAGTACGGACAGGTTCAGTCTCTGGTATACGGGTTTCATTGGTGGTGTGGGTTCAACCAACGTTGCCTCGTTTCGGTCTGAGTCCGAAACGTTCCCATTAACTAGCCATGGTTAAGCTCACCCCGGAGCTGCTCGCACAAGTACCATCTGCAATAAACCCCGTCAGAGAGCGCCAGCTTGATCTTCGCGGTGAGTCTGCCAGATAGTCGTTATATCTCGCTGATGCACCGCGAAGGATACAAAATCCCTGCCATCGAGAACTTGGGTGTAACCAAGGCACGTATCGTCTGATCACATCCATCACGCTCCCTGTAGCCTCATAGCGTTTGCGCGCTCCGATTAGGACCAACATGATACTATAGACTTGACGGACAACTCCATCACTATACTTGGGAATCTGCCCCTCCTCAAACGCCTACGTACAATTCTCCTCGCCAACAACCGCATTTCCTCTATTTCCCCATCCATCAATCTCTCGGTCCCTAATCTCGCGACCCTCGTCCTCACTGCGAACAGTATTTCCGAGCTTGGTGACCTAGAACCCCTTAAGGAATTAAAAAACCTCAAGCATCTTTCTCTGATCGGGAACCCCGTGCGAGAAAAAAAGTGGTATCGCGAGTGGCTTGCATGGAGAATACCATCGCTGAGAGTACTGGATTTTCAGAGGGTCCGAGATAAGGTGCACCTGAATTTTCCCGTCTGTTCTTAATGTAGCCTGAATACTTGCATGCCACATAGGAGCGGCAAGCAGGAAAGTCGTTATTTCTCACTGCGGAAGGTCTGCCCACCGCGCTTGCAACGACAATATCTTCGACCGTTTCAAAACACAGCGCGAAGCCTGCCGTTGCGATCGATGAACCCAAGCCAGCACCAGTCGCTGGTAAAGCTGGTCGGTTGATGTCAAACGATGAAGCAGAGAGGGTCAAGCAGGCTATCGCAAAAGCAACCTCAATCGAGGAAATCAGGAGATTGGAGAGAAGCCTTAAAGAGGGATATCTACCGACAATGGAGGGAATTGGTGCTTAACATACCGTAACTTGTATTTTCTCTGCCTAATATTTTGAAGTTGAAACTGCTATACGCCATGGTATACCAGCAAGAAAAGTAGCAAAAGAATCAAAACCATGCATCACAACGGGATTTATGCTGCGAGGCATAGTCCATGAAAAATGAGGGCAAGGAGGGTGAGGAAGTTTGCCAGGGAGCCAATACCATGAAATATTCCAAACTTCGAGTTCAGGACCTTCATCTTATTCGAGACCTGTACGGACAATAAGTGGGCAAAAACCAAATACATGAAGATTTGCACTACCATCGTGCCATTGTATGCGCTACCTTCAACCTTTTCAAGCCTTTGACGTTCCAGCATCGTCCTTGATATTGAATGCTGGGTTCCGATGTACTATGATGATAGTCCTAGAGCACGCACTTGGTGATTGCGGGTCCGACTATAACATGGTTGACGCCTTGCGACAAGATGATGCTGACCAAAGCATATACTTGTGCAACATCGACGTTTAAGGGGCTGGTGAGCTGAGTCAAGACGCTTGGGTGATGAAACACCCAGAGAAACAACAGGGCAGAAGCAAGGGAGAGAGACACAATAAAATAGATGGCGAAGGTTCGGCGTTGAAGAGCACCAAATTGCTGCCTCGCTGATATAACGATTACACTGAAATTAGTGTCAACCCAGCTGGAATGTCGTGCGACGTACGGAGAATCTTCCGTGCGATCAAGCCTAAAGTAAACAAGGTGTAAGCCCCACTATCTGATTCCTGTCAGTCCCTGACTTACCTTCCAGAGCCGCAACCCACACAGCTAGGTTGCCACACAATCTTCAATAAGCAGAGATTCGCGAGCAATATGATACACCACTTACACATTCCGCATAACCAGCCGTAGCCAAGAATATAGACCCCTTTAGTATTTACCAGCGCCCCGAGAGACGTAAGGGTTAGCGTATCTTGCGACATATCGATATCTTCAACAGCGTAGAAGCGCCGATGGATAATCGATGCTTGGTATAGGCCAAAGCTCCGGAGCCATTCTGCTCCATTTATAGGGAAGCGCATCCGTAGCGAGCCGTAGTCTCATGATGTTGCAGGTGCTGGGCACGAAACACCTGCTGTAAAGTAATAGACAACGCATCATCTCATGGATTGGCAAGTGCCATCTCTTTTGGTACCCAGCTGAGATGGGATTCGCAGCTGCACAGGCTCCTCCACGTCAGAATGTTCCAAAATGTTACGCACGTGTTAAGTATCAGCCTCTCTCCGGGAACTGTGGCTTGCACTGTCAAACCTAGTACATAAAAGTCGTCTTGACTTATCAGCTAACAAGTTCCGATCTAAGAATGAATTGACATCCCCCAGTCACTGAGCATGCCTCCTGGCCTACCCATCCGCCTTCGTGGTCCGGGTCCCATGGCCCGTTCATCACGTGAAACACCATTCAGGACCATGTGCTTGTCAACCAGCTAGTGGGCTGTCAGAGATGCACTGAAGCACGATAACCAGTGTTGCGTACATCATTTAAAATATTGGTCGACTTTGTCAATGCAGAGAGAAAAGCGGTGAGTTGTACGTCTTCATATTCCTAGAGAGGTTTTCAGACAATGTTAGAAAGATGCAGGGGTATGGAATTACGAAATAACGACAGGTAGCTGCCAAAAGGTGTGAAGTAGAGCTGAACTTACTGTATCGAATTCCTCACAGAAATTCTTGTTCTCGCTGGCAGGAAGCGATGCAATCAGGGCTGAAATAGAACGAAGGATTGTGTGATTTTTGGGGGCTTGACCTATGGTGTGATCGATCATCTGAGTCGGGGAAATGGCCAGAAAATCACACCTGAAATTGCGTCCGTGACATACCGTACGAGCACTAAAATTCGTTCATGTAGCATTTTGACTGCTGCTCTTTGTGACTGCAAATGGGATTCCACTGAGCAGCGTTATCCCTAGTACTGTCAGCAGAGTCATCCGATGCTCACAACTAGTGCTCCCTCCTCCCCCCTTTGCGGTCCAGTCAACAGCAATGCGCTCTGCTTCCCCTGTCTCAACTTTGTATGGTGCCTCAATAAATACGGATCGCGCCTTCTTATCCCTGATTTCAACAGAAGGCTCAAAAGCTTTGAAGGGCAATGTTTGGCCAGTAATATCAAGGGAGGTAGATATGGAGGGCTGGAGAAGAAGGAGCAGTGGCGTGGAGCAGTATCCTGTAAACTATACAGGGTATTATTACATGTTAGGAGATAACAACGAAGAAAAGTACTTAACCTGATCCTGAAGTGCTATATGACGGGATGTTGGCATTGGCGCTACAGTGTACCATCCGATAAGTTCCAACGAAGGAAACACCTGTTTATCTAGATGGACACATGAAGAGAAGATCGATTGGGAAATGGGTGACACACATTGATCCTTTCTTTGCACGAGAAAGCCATGGTCGACCTTGTCATCATGTCCATCCTCCATAGCCAACTCGAATGTGTTGACGATCTCGACCTCTCGACCATTCTGTGTACCGAGTAAAGCACCAAATGCTAGAGGAAAAAGATGTCACATTCTGACTACAGCCAGTCGAACAAAACTCACCAAATGGAAGATTCGATTTTATCTGGAGCTTCAATCTGGTGAGGTGTTCAGAGATATTTAGAATTGGGAGGGGATGTCTGTATGCGGTGTGAGGCTTGATAGATTGATGGAGTGTAGTTTAACGCACAGTAAAAGAGAAAGACTGGATGTAGTAGTCTGCGGGAGGACGACTGGAAGTTCATCAATGTCCATTGGAGTCATTATATTGGTCTTTGGGTAAGATGTAGATGCAACTTAAAGTTACAGCTAATTTGGAAATATCAGAATCTTCTGATGGTTTACCTGTATTTACAATCCAAATTATGCTGTTCCTAATCTAATATTTACCCTATTCTACGGCTTGATCATCGTACTTGCTTGTATTCGTGAAAAAACCCCTCTGATATAGCAAAGAAGCAATGGTTTGCTTTGAAACACAGACACTGCAATTTCTGAGAGCTCATGTTGCAGTAGCCTTCAAGGGACTAATGGTGGATGAGAGGCCAATCACAGTAATACATGACTGATTCTTACAGCTCTATGTCTAACGAATCCAACTTACGTGGCCGTCCTGAACTGATCGACGTAAATTGCACCGTACTGGACCTTCTCCTGAGTTCCATAGTTGTCGAATTGTCCGTGCACTGATACCAGTTGCCTTTGATATCTCGCAAGGGTGCACATGCTGAGACATTTTGTAGCCTGGGGAAGGTGATGGCGGTTCCCAACTATTGATGGTGTCAAGTCGCAAAATCTGACGACCTAGCAATCGCACAACTATCGCATTAGGAAATACTAAACCCAAAATTAAGGCAAAGACTGGACGAAGGGTTCTAAGCATTCATATAAAAGCGCCAAAAAATTCCCATTAGCCGACTCGAACGACTGACCTCGTCATTACGGTACTAGTGACGCGCTCTACCAACTGAGCTAAACGGGATATTTTTAAAAACTACATTTCTGCTTTTAATATTTAATATTTCAATATATGCTGATATAATAGCATGACTATGTCTAGCTTTGACTTTTGCACTAATCAAATATTTGCTGTTAACATCCATAATCCATTTTTTACTTTAGAAATATCTTTTAAAATTGAAAATCATCTTTTTAAACTTTTACTACTATATAGAGCTAATAACCATTTTATATATAGGTTTTTCTTTTTGAATGATTATTATTATTATTTTAATTATCTATTAAAAGTTTGCCTTTGAAATAGTATCAGTTAAAGATTAAAATATTAATCTTTGTTAATTCCTATTGTTATGAAATATAAAATATGAAACTGCTCAGCAAGAAAGATATCTACTTTAGAGATGCCAAGTCCATAAGTAATATACTGTTACAGAATGATGGAGGTGGCTGCCTATGCCTTACCCAAACATGCTAGACATGTCAAGTTTTTCTTTTTCCTTAGAAGAACCTGTTGATATACAAGAGGACTTTTCTAGCAGACTTGCTTGGGGAGACTCCCTTTTTCTGTGAAATGCCTTCCCCCCTCCCCTAGACAACCAGAAGAACATATCTCCTGTTATGAAACAATGGAGATGGCTACCCACACCATACCCTGAGGACTTAGATGCCCTGTCTTTTTCCTCTGCATTTGCCATGGGAGATATAGAGGTCAAGCCTCAGTTCACTGAGGAGTGGATGGGAAATATAGAGTGATACGGAACACGAGACGCGGAGTCCGATGGACTTGGCGATGATGTGATCAACATATCCAAGGTGTGGGCAGCAGCGGATAAGAGTAGCAAGAATGTTCTCCCTGGCACGAGTGCCGAGATCGTAGAGGACGTAATGGACGTTAAGGCAGTGCCTTAGTAGAACTCTCTCGATGAGCGAAGAACCTTCTGCGCTCAAAGGTACAGCAGACTCCATGTTGGATTGCGTAGAATCTAACTAGGGAACATGACTAAACTACAGGGGCGCTTATATAGAGTTTGGAAGCCTTAGGTAATGCTCCCCTTCGAGTTAGATGGAGCTTGCCATAATGAGAGGCAATGTAAGGGGTAAGCGTCCGGTCAGATCCTCATCGGCGATGGGATCATATCGTAAATACCGTAATTGACGGCATGCCCTGCCTATGGATAAAAGGGGAGAAGGGCGGGGCATGGGAGTCTTCCCACAGTCGTGAGAAGGTCTCCTAAAGGATCGTAAAAGGAGATATGAGATCTATCGGAAACAAGGA
>JBBPJU010000588.1:0-16289 GCA_038088875.1 Austroboletus festivus
GGGATCTTTTCCCTTACGGACGCTCTTCCATTCCCTGCTTCTATTATAGCAGGCAGTATTCCGAAACCTCTGAGGGGAATGGTTTCCCATCCTGTTCCCCTTTACGTATAAATAGCGCCCATGTAACATAGAGTTTCGCTAGTTAGATTCTACGCAATCCAACGTGGAGTCAGCTGCACCTTTGAGTGAAGAAGGTTCTTCATTCATCGAGAGAGTTCTTCTGAGGCATTGCCTCAATCACCGCTATCTCGTCTACACGTTCGGGACCCGCGCCAGAGCCAACGTTCTCGCAGGCTTTATCCGCCGCTGCCCTCGCTTAGGCTACGTCAATCATCTCATCGCCAAGTGCCTTGGGCTTCACGTACTGCGTTCCGTATCACAATCCCCATTCAAATACTTCCAGGAACCACTGAACTAAAAGCCCTTGTCGACAGTGGAGCAACTAATTGCTTCATCAATGAACCAATCGCTCGAAAACTACAACTCCCCCTCACAAAACTTAAACTATGGAGGATTGCCGTCAATGCAGATGGAACATCTAACACTGGAGGGGACATCACCCATAAGGCCACCATCACCACTTCCATAGGGGGAAGGAGAGAAACCAGAGACTACCTAGTAATCAAAAGTGGAAAAACTGACATGATTCTAGAAATGAGCTGACTAGCACTACATAACCCAATGATTGATTGGGCACATCGAGAGCTCAAGGGAGGAAAAAGGAGTGACAACCCAGAGGAACAGCGATACCTGATCAAATACCTCACCACCAATTTGGCAGAAGAACCAAATGAGGAAGTACTTATATGATGCTGCACAGATCAGGAAGAAATCCACAGACTCACCATTTCCACAGATATTGCCCAAAAAGAACAGAAAAAGGCAATCAAGTTACCAGAAAAATTCCGAAAGTACCAACAAGTATTCTCCAAAGAAGCCACTACCACACTTCCACCTAAGAGAAGCTATGATCATCATATTGACCTCCTCCCATCTTTCACACCCAGATGAGCAAAAAACTACCCCCTAAACCCGGAACAAACCGAGGCATGCAGAAAGTTTGTCGAAGAACATCTCAAAAGCAGAAAAATCCAGACATCCAAATCCCCCCAAGCATCTCCTTTCTTCTTCGTCGATAAGAAAGACAGAAAACTCTGACCTTGCCAAGACTATTGGTACCTAAATGAGCATACAGTCAAAAATGCCTATCCTCTACCACTTATCAGAGATCTAATCGACAAACTGAGAGGATCTAAGATCTTTACCAAGATGGATGTACGATAGGGGTACAACAACGTCCGAATAGTACCGGAGGACAGATGGAAGGCCGCCTTCATCACCCCCCTAGGGTTATTCGAACCCACAATAATGTTCTTCAGACTTTGCAACTCTCCTGCCACCTTCCAAGCACTAATGGATAACATATTTGCCGACTACCTAGCGGAAGGATGGCTCATTATATACATGGACGACCTTCTTATCCACTCCCCAGATCAGAAAACCCATGATAAAAGAACAAAAAAGGTACTAGAAAGAATGATGGAGCATAAACTCTACCTCAAATTGGAAAAATGCTCCTTTGACACAAAAAGCACTGAGTACCTGGGAATGGTCATTTCCAAAGGACAAACAGAGATGGACCCCATTAAACTCAAAGCCATCAAAGAATGGAACCCCCCCTCTACCGTAAAGGGGGTACGCTCCTTCCTAGGATTTTGCAACTTCTATCGGAAGTTCATCAACAGATTCTCTACCAAGGCCAGACCCCTTATTGAACTAACAAAAAATGAAATGAAATGGTCATGGGGCCCTCCACAAGAGAAAGCCTTCTGAGAATTACAAAAACAATTCCTAGAACAACCTATACTGGCAATCCCCGACCCAAGCAAGCCATTTTTCGTAATGACCAATGCCTCACTAGTAGGGACAGGGGGGATATTAATGCAAAAAGACCTCAATGGGGATCTCCACCCATGCACATATAGATCCAGTACCTAATCACCTGCGGAATGGAATTACAACATCTATGACAAAGAGCTCCTGGGAGTGATACATGTGTTAGACAACTGGAGGCATTACCTCACTGGAACCAATCATCTGGTAATGCTCCTAACCGACCACAAGAACCTCCTATACTTCAAAGAAGCATGGAAACTCTCCAGGTGATACGCACGATGGCAACTATTCCTGCAGGAATACGATCTAATATTCCATCACCTCCCAGGAATGCAAATGGGCCTGGCAGATGCCCTATCAAGAATGCCAAACCCAAACCTTGATAACGATAACAGCCAAATCTGTCTCCTCCCAGAGGAACTATTTGTCAACCAAGTAGACCTCACATTACGCAATAAGATCAAGGTTTCATCAGGAAAAAATCCACTGGTACTGGACGCACTACAACACATGTACAAGGAAAACCATATCCCTGACAAATCCCACCCCTTGGATTGGACCTATAAAGAAGGACAACTCTACTTCTGCCACCACCTCTACATACCCCCTGATGCCAGAAAAGACTTAGTCCACTCCATCCACTTATTGGCTGCCAGAGGACATAGGGGACAACACAGAACCATCCAACTCCTATCTCACGACTAATGGTGGCCAGGACTCTCAACCTTTGTCAGAAAATACATCGCTGGCTGCCCAATATGCCAGCAAAATAAAAATATCAACAATCCATCTCACCCACCCCTGATCCCTATTCCCACCACCAGTCCCCACCCTTTTCACACCATATTCATGGACATGATCACCGATCTTCTCCCCTCCTGGGGATCAGACTCTATTCTAGTCGTGGTGGACCACAGACTTAGCCAGGGGGCAATTTTCATCCCAACTACCAAAACCGTTGACACAGCAGGGGTGGCAGCCCTATTTTTCAATCACATATTCCCACGCTTCAGGTTACATTTAAAGGTCATATCAGATAGGAGCCCACAATTCGCATCTGCATTTGCTAAGGAACTAGCCTGATTGCTCAGCTATGATGTCGCACTATCCACCACCTACCACCCACAAACCAACAGAGAAACAGAACAAGTCAACCAGGAATTAGAAACTTATCTCTGAATATTCTGCCAAGGGCAACAAGACCTCTGGAGCGAACTACTCCCAATGGCAGAATTCAACCACAATTCCTTGGTACACTCTGCCACCAAACAAACCCCGTTTCACCTAATAATGGGATACGAACCAAGGGCTTATCTGCCAATAGGAAAAACCTTTAACCCCACCCTCAAAAACCGTCTGAAAGAACTGGAAAATGCCAGAGATGAAGCTCTAGCTGCAATCACCAATGCCCAACAATTCTCCCACAACTTCCCAAAGTTTAAACCTTGGAAGAAAGGTGACAAAGTGTGGCTATCAAATAAAAACCTTAAAACCTCCTACCCATCCAAGAAACTTGGCCCAAAAAGAGAAGAACCCTTTCTCATTATGAAAGTACTATCCCCCATAATGTCTTAACTGGATTTACCCCCAAACTGGAAAATCCATAACGTATTCCACGCCTCCCTTCTTTCCCCATTTGTTCAAAATGATGAATACGGGATCGCCAGAACTCCGCCTCCCCCTGAGATCATAGGTGATGCAGAAGAATACAAAGTTGAGCATATCATTAACCACAAAGGACATCCAGGACGCCGGTCGTATTTAGTACAATGGAAAGGATACTCAACTGCAGAAAACACCTGGAAATCAGAGAGCAATTTCACCCACGCCAACGAAACCCTCCAAATGTATAAAAAGAAACACAAACTATGATCAACGATAAATAGCCCACCTTCTGCTGTGATTTCTACAAATTCTCTCTTAAAACAAATAAACCCATGAAAAACTCCTATTGCTTCTCTTGGATCTCCATCTTCACCCCAAAAAGAAAAAGACATTATGACCAACAACACATCCAAACCCATGAGTGCTATTGCCAGGAACAATACTGCCCATATCACTACTGATACTAGCCCGCCATTCCTTTCCTAATCATTAATCATTCCCTCCCCTTCTTCTTACCTTATGGATGACCTTCCCTTCCCATTCTAATTACTTTATGTTTCATCATTCACATTCAATTTGAGCTCTACTCCAATGATATCAATCTCTCCTCTCACACTGCCATTTTCTTCTTCATATTCGGAAGAGAATCAGCAGATAGCAAAGAATGAGAGAATCTTCTTCCCCTCCCGGTTCGTATCCAAGAACCTCTTATGGAAATTAAGGTCCCAGAAACTCCAGAAAGATCTGAAGGAGAAATCGACGAGTCCCCACCACAGCAGCCTGCACTCCCCACCACCCCGACCTCCCACTCCCTACCCAGACACCCTCAGTGACCTAAGCGACCTCTCTCCACCTGAATCTCCTTCTGCTGAAATAACACCCTATCCTCGCCGATCCTCACCAGAACTTATCAATGCTATCAATGTGGAAGTCCCCACCATCTCCGACCCTCCTGCCCCCACTACACCTGTCCTTACTGTCGACAGGACACCCCAGGCCACCCCCAGCATCTCTGCCCCAAGCGCGCAGAGGGTGGATCTAACTAGGTGGATGATGGACTGGGATGAGATCAATGAGGTTCATTGACCTTATCGACAGGGTAATGTCACGCACCATGTGGACTACCTGTGGAGGGCAACCCCTTTTCCTCATGAAGGGGATCATCCGTGGCTCAATGCCAATATCTCCACAGCAGCCTACAGAGGGAATCTAGATATGAGACATCAATTCTGGCAGGGAGAAGCAGAGGGGGTGACCTGGGGAGAGAAACCACTAGGGGATGTTGTCCCAGGATGGTGGAATGTCCAAGCACCACTGCTACACCTAGAGGAGACAACACCAGCACCTGAGTGGCCCACTGATCCTGCATGGATGTGATTGCATCCACGCCTCACCACAGTCTTGGTATGAACCCTATTCCTTATCTATGGACTTTATTTCTTTTCGATCACACCCTTACACTGGTGTGATCTCACCTTCCTCCATCCCCGCTTATCTTCTGTAACCCTTCGCCCTATGGACAGCCTTCCCCCTTCCTGTGATCTCTACTTACGGTCATAGTAGTTTTCCCTTCCCTATAAATATGGCTGCCCATGTACAGTAATTCCTTAACTAGATCTACATTTAATCTATGTGGTATTTGGTTCAATGGTCGCCCCTTAAGTGAAGGTCACCAACAAGACTTACCATAACCATTCCGATCTTCTATCAGTCTACTGTCTACTGTTGAGTGACAGCTAGAACTTGGCAGTATCTTTGTGTCTTGGATCTATACCTGTAGATCATGTTACACAAACAGTGAAACAAGTCAGATCCTTCCTAGGATTCTGCAACTTCTATCAGAAGTTCATCCCAAACTTCTCTAATCTGGCCAGACCCCTGACTGTGCTAACCATGAAAGGAAAGTGCTGGGAATGGACCCCAACCGAAGATGATGCCTTTATCATGTTAAAAAGGCTATTCCTCCACTCCCCAATTTTACAATATCTGGATCCCACTAAACCCTTCTGGTTAATAATGGACACGTCCCTTGCTGCTGCTGGCAGCATCCTAATGCAGAAGGATGGAAACAGAGATCTCCACCCCTGTGTCTATAGGTCTTCCACCTTCTCCCCTGTGGAACAGAATTATAACATTCATGATTGGGAACTTCTAGCCATTATATTGGCCCTACAGGATTGGCAATACTATCTGACTGGAACTGCTCACCCCATAATGGTCCTAATGGACCACAAAAATTTGACATATTTCAAAGAGCCAAGGAAGCTCTCATGATGCCATGCAAGATGGTAACTCTTTCTTCAGGATTATGATCTGAAGCTGGTACACACCCCCAGGGGGCAGATGGCCCCTGCAGATATGTTGTCCTGACTGAACATCATGGAGATTGAGGAACCTCCCCTACAACTCCTGGATAACAAGATCTTCATCCAAAGTATCAACACCACCTTATCAGAAAAACTCTCCATACCACCCACCGACCCCATCATACTGGAAGCACTGCAATAGGTAAATAAGGGGGAACCTGCCTTCCCCCAGATAAACCCAGATGATTGGGAACTTCAAAATAACTCCCTCTGGTTCCAAGGCCATCTTTATGTAGATGAAGCATACCAAACCCCCCTTACTCATGCCATCCACAATGCCCCCACCACTGGCCACCCCAGATTCTTCTGCCTCTATAAGTTCATGGCAGAAAGCTATTGGTGGCCAGAAATGGCATGATTCATCTGCAAGTATCTTGCAGAATGCCCGGTATGCCAGAAACATAAGGTCTCCACCCATCCAAATCACCCCTCTATACTACCCATTCCAGCTGTCACCATGTGCCCCTTCCAGCACCTCTCCATGGATCTAATCACTGATCTTCCACCTTCCCCACCATGGGATGCTATTTTAGTCATGGTGGACCACGGACTTTTGAAGGGGGCTATTTTCATCCCTACCACCAAAACAGTCACCACTGAGGGAACAGCCACACTGTTCCTAGAAAGAGTTTTTCCTAAATTCAGCCTATATGACTCCATCATCTCCAATAGAGGCCCACAATTTGCTAGCACCTTCACCAGAGAGCTGGCCCAGGCATTGAACTACAACCTGAAACTCTCCACTGTATTATGATTTCTTTCTCCTCTTACTCTTTTTATCCTTCACTTTGTACCTGACTCCAGCCTTTCACTTCCACTTGGATAATCCTCATAGGATAAGTCCAATTCATATTCAGGCTGAGTCATACTCTCTTATTCATGCTTATTCATTCACATGTAGTAATCAGCCTGATTACTCAGTGATTACTTGTCACCATGAGTCATCTTCTTATCTTCTGACTCATCAATTGTTCTTTGACATTCTATTGCATTCTATATGACTTATCTATGGACAGCCTCATTTCCATTCAAGGCAGTATTCCCACACTGCCTCTCATTTCCAATCACTATATAAGCTCAACTACTTGCTGCCATGTACTTTAGTCTAGTTCTCCCTTACAATCACATCTCTTGTGTTTGTCCCTTCCATCAGACTCCTGAGTGTTCTCTTCCACTCAGTCTCCCCTGACCCTAGTCTTCATCCTACTCTAAGCGGATGCTATCCTTCTAAACTCTATGAGTGTTCACTAGATAATACTCTACCCGGAACCCTTGACCCTAAGGGCTACACTTGGACCTACCTGGTACAAGTGTAACACACTGCCTATTACCCTCAGACTGATGGAAAAACCAAATGAGTCAACCAAGAACTGGAAACATACCTGAGGATATACTGCCATAAAAACCCTGAGAATTGGGCAAAGATGCTCTCCATAGCCGAGTTTGCCCATAATGCTGCCATTCATTCCACCACCCTCACTTCCCCATTTAAACTCATGATGGGATTCGCCCCCAGAGGATTCCCCAGCCTAACTAGGTCATTTGTACCTGCTGTACAGTATATACTGGACCAATAGGGAACTGCATGGAAGGAAGCTTCCACCACCATTGAATTTGCCCAGAAAGACTACAAAACCTGATCTCATTCTGAATGATACTCCCCCTACAAGAAAGAAGACCTAGTATGGCTCTCCACCAAAAACCTAAAAATGAAAGGGGAACAACAAAAGCTAATGCCAAAAAGGGAAGGCCCTTTCAAAATTACGAAAGCCATAAATCAGGTCACCTTTGAACTCAAACTACCTGACCACTGGAAAATCCATAATGTATTCCATACCTCACTTCTCTCTCCATTCAAACAGACTGATGAATTCGGTCCAACTACTGCTGAACCCCCACTAAGCCTTGATGAAGAACTGGAGTTTGAAGTTGAGGACATTCTCTCTCACAAAGGAAATGCCGGAAGCCTTTCCTACTTGGTCAAATGGAAAAATTATCCCCATTTAGAAAACACCTGGGAACTCAAAGTAAACTTCACCAATGCCGATAAAACACTTCTCACCTATAAAAAGGCACACCGTATCCCCTTCTAGGCAATGGTTTACCCCACTCAACCCACATTCCAAGATAAATGTTACAGCCACTGGCACACTGAGTTCGTCCTCATAGAAATCAAAACTGTCATTTATGAAGGAAAGATGAAAACTATAAAAGAAAAACAAGTCCACTTCCTAGATAAGCACATTGGAAAGCACTGGTATTATTGCAGAATTGACTCCTGTCCCTATCACTGGCATGCCAAGAATGGATACTGACCAACTTACATTGAAAGTAGTCCTTTATGGAATTCCTCCTTCCGAACCTGTTATTTCCCCCATTCTAGCTACCATTGCCGACGCTTTTAACTTAGACTCCATTCCCAGACTGGAGCGGAGCTACCTCTACCATAACCTCCTAATGTCCTCTTTCATTGCTGAGTGGCTATTCACTTGAAGAAACTCCATGCTGGTTTCTCCCCTATGGGCATTAATAAACGCCTATGAAATCTATGCTAACATCTGCTCCTCTTAATACTCCCCTTCCCCAGATCATCATGTTGGCCCCTTCTCAACAATCAACCAACCCATCCTTGCCTCCCAACTGGTCTACCTCAGGATCCTCCTCAGGCAATCACTCCACAAACACGGATTCAAACTGGTCATCGACCACCTCCCTCTTATCCCCATCCATGCTATCATCTGGGAGTTGGTTGAACTCCTCATCCCCAGTATCTGGGGATGAGTCATCCGGAACAGAAGACTTGTTCTCTGTCTCTGTGGAGGTAGTGGAGGAGCTTTGACAGTTGATATGATGCTGCCTCTACTCGCCAGAATATCAACAACAAGAGCAAGCTCACATGGAGGGAATACTACTCCCTTCATCCCTTCTGTCCCCACTTCCCCAACCCATAAACTACTCTCCAGTTTGCTCGAACTGGAGGAGAGAGCCAATACCCCCCCACAAGCATACTTCCACAACTCAGATCTCCTGGTCCCCATCATTCCTGTTATGATTCATCCCTGGGGCATAGCTGAGTAGCATCTGGACTACTCTTTTTCCTTGACGTCCTTCACCTTGACATATGAGAACCATTTCCTAGATGAGCCTACTTACATTCCATGTGGATATACTCTGTTTCTCTGGCTCATTCAGTCCTTGCTTACCTGATTCTTCTTTATCACAGACACTTCCTTTGATCCGCTTACTCACTGTATCTCTGTCATAGATGAGTCATTCCTTATCTCTTATCTTGGTTCAACCCTTGACCCTTCTGACTCATCCATTCCATTATTATCCTGCTTTATCTGTTCTTCCCTGACTTAGCCCTTGATCTCAGATCACCTTCCCTTCTTCTGGCTAAGTCAGCACTTTTTTAATGTTCCATTATATTCTTAGACATTCTGATGACTCATCAACATGACTCATCATCAGTCCCCTTTACCCTGCTCCCTTTCTTGTACTACATAGCTGCCTTCCCTGATTACTATATATAGCGGCTTCCCTTGTATCATAGCTCCCCATCTTAGACCTCTCTTGGGAGTTCCCTACTCCCTTGACACCTCCTACTTCCTTGCATAATTCCTTGTCATCTCTCCATTATGATCCCTCGATATTCCCCATATCCTCTACCTCTATGAATCTACCATTTGTTTCATATCTTTGTCATCTGCCCATCTCAGACATTCCACTGTCGTTTATCAAGAACCTTTGATCCTTCAGCGATCCTCTCCAACAGCCATTTTCACTGAAGTCTCCCTTGCCCGGATTATTGGTGATGTTCCTTCATCACATCTCATTTCGTCATATCACCAACCCCTCTGACCATTGATGACTTCCTTTCACTACGATCTCCTGTGTCATCTAGCTGTCTCTCCACCAGTGATCTGGTAGTACCTCCGATCTCCCATCCTATGGTGATATCTATCGCTTCTCCTTCGACCTTCCAGTGGTGTCCTCTCTATCATCCGCCCATCACTGCCCTCTCTCTATATCCACACCCAGAACTTACCTTTGCCCTTCCCTTACTCCATCACCTTGACTCTCTGAATAGGGACACAAGGACTACGCTTGGACCTACCCGGTACAAGCGTAACAATCCCAAACCCTTCTATACCTTGAACCAACCTTCTTTGAAGGATCTCCTCTCCCCTGGCCTTACACAGAGGCCTCCCACCACTCTCCCGGAATATCCCTGAGGATAACAAGGTTAGCACTGAGTACTACTGTGCACAGTGCCACTTTGCCCACCCTTTTGATTGGGACTGCCCCCACTATGTCTGTCCCATCTGCTCTCGCCATGCCCCCAGTCATCCCCCTTACTGATGTCCTTCCCTCTCCACCCTGGTCACCTCCTCTTGTCCAGAATGCAGAGGGACTCACCTCCTTTACTGGAGGTGCCCATTCTACACCTGCCCTTACTGTCAAGAGGTTGAACCTGGCCATACCAGTGCTGACTGCCCCCTTGTCATCCATTCTCGAGGAGATGAATAGCTTGGTGGATGAATGGAATTATCCCATCTACCTGGACAGGGAAGGTAATGTTATGAAATGATGAGGGTGACCCCTGATACCATACCCAGATGAACTGGATGCTCTGTCTTTTTCCTTTCACAAAGGAGGACTAATGGACGTAGATGATGACTTCTCCTCAGGAGTCGCCTGGGGAGAGTTGCTCACACTATGGGAGGCTTCCCCACCATTACTGGACAATCAAGAGAATGTTCCCCCAGGAAATGAAGGGTGGTTCACCTGGGATGTAGAGGAGGTAGCAGACTTCTTCCACCGAAGGGGGGATTCTTTCCCCTTCTGCTAAGAGGGGAATACTGAGATCTCTGAACCCAGTGGGATGGACTTCTTTTCCTTTGCTTTCCTATTCTCCTTTCCATTTCTCTTTCTATTTTCCCTTCTGTTGCTCAAGAGGGAATATCCCTGTAATGATCTAACCCCTTTGATTACCCTTAGTGTTCCAACCACCCATACCTTCTCCACACAGCATCTGACAGTCAGAACTTACCCTTCTTATTCACAATTAGATCTTATGTATTCCCTGCTTTCAACGTAGAGTTCAGTTTCTTTCTGAACAGGGAAAGGAACCCACACACTGGCCTTCTTCTATTCATAGGCAGTGTGTCACTGCATTTTACATGACACTTTAGGATGCTTTTCCATTCTCCATTCTTGATTGAGAATGGCAGTATTTCCCTATCAAGATCCAATCTTGAAAGGGAATATTTTCCCACCTATTCCCAAATTAGTATATAAGTGCCTATGTACATTACCAATGTTCCTTAGTTAGATTCTATGCAATCTTATGTGGAGTCTGCTATACCTTGAAATGGTGGATGGTTTACCATTTCTTGAGAGAGTTCTAGTGCGACAGGTTCTAGCCCTGCACCTACTGTTGTCAACCGAACTTGTTGGTGCCCAACAACCCATCCTTTCCATCTGTGTCCAATATGGACCTCACCTCCACAACTTTGATTGTTATGTTGCTTGGCGACTCGGACTTCACATCCTGTGTTCTATATCACTATGATGGATGCTATGAGGAGTAGGGAGGGTGTAGTGCTTACATATCAGTCTGAGGATCTCACCTGTCTAGAATGGGGTGTCATCATCATCCATAGGGTTGGTCCAATCATATCAACCCTGATTAAAATCATCCCTCCTGGGGGTACTCCTAGTTGGCAGAGTCATTCCCCACTCATTGAGGTCTGCAGTCCAGTCCACCTAGTAGTCTTCCTCTCTCCTGTATTGGTAAATGTCTCCTTGTAACAACAACTCATGAGAAAAATGTGGGACATCCCATAGTGGGTCATTTGTCTTCCTCATCCACGAGAGGTAGGGCCAATCCAACTCATCAGGGAATGAAGTTGGAGGGCATATCCATCATTCTATAACACTAAATCTCTTTGGTGCTTACTGTTGGGCTTTGTCAATAGCATGGTACTTGTTACAATCTTAGACAGAGATTACCTTGGTCACAGGAAGGACTGCTTCTACACTACATGCTGGCTCTGGATAGAAAATGGTTATAATGTCAACATTTTAGATCCCCCACTGGAGAAGAAACTGGCTTAGCCTATCACTGATGAGTGGGCTGACTAGTTGGGTGGAAAGTTGTTCAACAGACCCCTTATTTTCCTTCTGAATACCCAAAAGCTAAGATCACATTTCCACCTTAGTATTAGGAACACTTTTGGTTATTGATCATCTTTAGATCTTCTATCAATGACCTCTCTGTTGATGCACCATTATTTCAGCTCTCCTAATGGAGGCCTCATTGCTTACCTTCCATTTCCCCTATCCAGTATATTGGGCATCAATGCTCCTTTTTCATTTGCCTTATCTTTGGACTATCTCATTTCTTTGCCTCATATGAGGTATTACACTTATAAATCTCAATCTAATAGTGCTTCTTCCTATATCAGTAATTACCAAGTGTGATAGCAATCTTGCATCCACTGGATCTCACTATAAATACAGTAGCCCTTTGTACTTGTAACCTCAGCTAGATCTACATAATCACAAGTGTGGTGTCTAGTTTCCTCAGTGTGAAAGAGTCACTATAGTGATCTCACCCTTAGGATTTCTATTAGTCTTCATACTACTATTGAGTGCATACTGCAATAAAGGAACAGACTAGGTGTCATGCTTGTCCAGCATAACAGTACTCTTTATATGGTAGAGAAGGAAATGTCTTACTTTACTTGCTTTAGTTTCAAAGTCCTTAGTAATGGTGGTAGACAGTTTAGTGATAATGAAACACCTCAAAATTCTAATGCCTTAAGCACTAGTGATTATGATAGTTTTTACTACAATGACTTGGCTAAGATGGATTCCCAGGCTGCAGTTGCCAAGTGGAAGAGGATGAACTGATGGTTTAGGCAGTGCCTGATTAGAACTCTCTCAAGAAAAGATAAACCATCCACCTTTTCAAGGTATAGTGTAAACTCCACATAAGATTGCATAGAATCTAGCTAAGGGAAAGGCTAAGTTACATGGGTGCTATTTATACTAAATGGGGAATAGATGGGAACCCTTTCCCCTTCTGGAAGAGGAAAAACTACTCATTTAAAAAGGGAATAAGGAATGGAAGAGCATTCAGATAGGAAAGGGAAAATGGTGTTATATGCAGCCTATAGAGAAAAGAGAAGGGCTGTGTGTGTAATCCTTCTCATGTTTGTGAAAAGTCTTATAAGTACTCTATTATGGATATATGAGATCTTGAGGATAAGAGAAAGATAATATCAAATTGGGCAGATGCTGTAAGGAGCAGGAATAGGGATTTGATAACTGTTATATAACTATGAGATGGATCTGTTATATATTTAAAAGGAGGGGAAAGAAGGCAAAAAGGGGAAAAATGTTACAAAAAAGGAAAAGATCCCTGCATTATTCTAGGAACTCAAGGAGTTCCTGAGTATCCTAAGTAAACCATACTTCATTCCTCAGTAGAAAGGGAATATTCTTCTGGTTATCTGGGAGAGGTGGAGAGGTGCTTCAAATGTCCAGAGAATCTCTCCAAGCAAGAGGGCTTGAGAAGTCATCAGTGCTGTCATCCATCCATCTGTCTATAGATTCAAAAGAAAAAGACAGGGCATCTAATGCCTCCAGGTAGGAAGTAGAAGGGTATACCTATTATTCTGTAACACTTATGAACTTCATGGAGAGAAAAGGGAGTTTCTTTCCATTTTTCTAAAGACATTCTTTTCCTTGATCTTCACTCTAACTGATAGATATTCCTTAGTCTCTTATAGTGGCTCACTCTGCCTACCCACTCCACACAGCATATAACTGGAGTAAGCCTTATCTTTCTTTCCACTATAGTCTTTACAGTTAGAGTTCATCTAATACTTTTATGGTTACACTTTGGTACCTTACATTAAGGTTTAGACCCAAATTAATAGAGAACCTTTCTACACAGCCCTTTCCCTTTTTTCCATAGGCTATGATGGGCCACATTAAATCTTATCTTATTTAGGATGCTTTCTATTTTCCATTTCCATTTAGGAATGGCAGTTCCCTAACTTGGAGAAACTCCAAGTGGGGATACTTTTCCATATCTAACCCTTTTCAGTATATAAGTACCTTTGTATTATAGTTAGTCCTTAATTTAATTCTATATAATCTTATATGGAATTAACTATATCTTAAAACAGTGGACAATTTACTGTTTCTCGAGAGAGTCCTTGTGTGACAGATTCTAGCCCTACACCTTCTATTGTTCTCAGAGTTCTTCAATGCTTGACAGGCCCTCCTTTTTATCTGCATATAATACAGACTCTGCATTTCTTATGCAGATCATATTATCACCACTTAGCTAAAGCTCCACATCTTGCATTCTGCATCATTTTAAGCATGGATGAAAGCTCAGCCACTCACCTTTTTGCTTTTGACAGTACAAACTTGAATAGAAAGCACTTTTTTTAAAACCTTGAAATTATTGTACTTATGCTTTTCTAGAACACTTTATAGAAATGAAACATAATTGTTCTCATTAACAGCAAAAAGAAGTTCTTTTGTTTTGATGGACTTCTCTTTCTTTGACACAGACCCTTTGGCTTTTATCTTCTTTTTAATGGCAGCATAAATGGTAAGTGCTATGGTGAATGCATAGAGTATCTTGTCCAGACAAGTGGGGAAGGGCAAGGATATCATGGATGCAAAGTGGAAAAATTTCTCACTTATCCAAGCTCACTCAGATACATCTAGGATCCTCACATCACCACTGCAAATTTTGAAATGCATTTTTTGCATCATTTTGAAAATGGCTGTAGTAAAAATGTCAGTAGCCATGACAGTCAACTGAGTGACTCTCCTATGTGGGGTCTCACCCAGCAACTACAGCTCACCCACTTTGCAGCTAGGCATCTGTCAGAGTGCACATAGCTGCTCCTTCTGTCATCATGGCAGTTCAGGTGCATGGTGTTATGATTCATCCCTGGGACATAGCTGAGTGCTACATGGACTGCTCTTTTCCCTTGATTTCCTTTACCTTCGACTTACCTATCAATTCCTAGATGAGTCCTTTATCTTCCATGTGGATGTGCTCTGTTTCTTTGACTCATCTAGCCCTTGTCATTCTTGCTTACTTGAATTCCCTTTGATCTGATTACTCAATGTACATCAGTCATGGATGAGTCATTCTTATCTCTTATCTTGGTTCAACCCTTGACCCTTCTGACTCATCCATTCCCTTTATATCTTGGATCATCCATTTTTCCCTATCTACCAGTGACTTAGCCCCTGATCTCAGATCACCTTCCATTCTTCTGGCTAAGTCAGCACTTCTTTGACCTTCTATTGCATTCTTAGACAATCTGGTGATTCATCCACCTGATTCATCACCACTACCCTAGACCCTATTCCCTTTCTTGTATTACACAGCCGCCCTCTCTGATTACTACATATAGCGGCTCCATCTGTACTATAGTTCCCCATCTTAGTCCTCCCTTCATAATTCCCTATCGCCCCTTGCTCATGATTCTCTAATATCTCCTGTACCCTCTGCTCCTCTGAATCTATCTTTCGTCTTGCGCCTCTATGTCGTCCACCTGACATCCTATGATCACTCTCCAAGAGACCTTTGACTCTTCAGTAAACCTCTATAACCCTCGATTTGCTAAAGTCTCTTCATCCTGAACTTTGGTGATGTTCCTCCCTCAGTCATTCCTCCCGTCGTCACATCACCATCTCCTTCCTGACTACTGATGGCCATCCTGTACTCCGCTTCCCTCTTCATCCAGCCATCTTCCTATCTATGTCCAGCAGCATCCTCTGCCTTCCACACCTATAGCGATATCCATCGCTCTCCCTAGTCCCTGGTGATGTCCTCCTTCTCTGTCCATCACCATCCCTCTTGTCTACTCCTAGAACTTACCTTTGCCCTTCCCTTCCCCTTCCCCTTCCGTCTCTGTATAGGGATACAAGGGCTATGCTTGGACCTACCCGGTACAAGCGTAACACATGGCCATGAGCCACTTGTGACCCTCATGTTGATGTCAGCATGCATGACCAATCCCACCTCAGCTAATCACCACACATGACCTGTGGCCAATCAGGATCAAGGGATGTCTGCGGTCGTGGGTGTGGTAGTCATGTACAGCTATGAAAAAAAAGTCTCAACAAAAAAAAAGTGGCTGAAAAAAAAAAACTACCATGCGAAAGATGAAAAAAAAGGTGCGAAATAAATGTGCGGTTATAGCGCCATATAATTACTGGGATGTGGCGGATATTTATGGCAATAAATAAATGGTATGTACACCGGAATACTCTCCTTCTTATTTCCTCCCCCCCCCCCCCTTCTTACTTTTGGAAAAAAAGGCCCCATTTTTGGGTTTGCTGGTTCTTTATGTGTTACGCGCCGACCAAAAGCCAAAA
>JBBPJU010000589.1:0-20241 GCA_038088875.1 Austroboletus festivus
CTAAGTCAAAGGGTTACTAAGTCATTGTAACCAAAGCTGAGCATCTATGAATCACTAGTGCTTGAGGCATTAGGATTTTGAGGTGTTTCATGCCCTTTCTGACGACATTTGAAGCATCGTCCCTCCTTCCTACATCTTTCTCGTTCTTCATCAGTCAGCTTCTTTGGCAAGATTATGAGATCGACGTCCATGGCATTGGGATCCTTGGTGGTTTGAGGGGTGAAGATCGGGGTAAAGATAGTGTTGTTACGCTGGACAAGCGTAGCACCTAGTCTGATCCTTTATTGCAGCATGCACTCGATAGTAGCATGAAGACTAATAGAAATCCTGAGGGGTTCACTGCAGTGACTCTTTCACACTGAGGAAACTAGACACTGCGCTTGTGATTGCGAAGATCTAGCTGAGGCTACAAGTACAAATGGCTACCATATTTATAGTGATCCCCTAAGGTATAGATCCTATAAGTGGAAAGGAAGAGGCACTGTGGATCGAGATCCACTAATGCTGCACCTCTCATGAGGCAAAGAACAAGGTAGTCCGATGATATGGTAAATGAAAAGGGGCTGGTGATGCCCGATATACTGGGTCAGAGATAAGACAATGAGGCCTCCATCAGGAGAGCCGAAGTATTGGTACAATCAACGGACAGGTCATTGATAGAAGATCTGAAGTAGATCAACGACCTAAAGTGTCCCCAATACTGAGGCGGAGAAAGAAACTCAGCTTTTGGGTATCAAATGGAAAAATAAAGATTCTGTCGGTCAACTTTCAGCCCACTCCTATATCCACTCATTGGCTTGTGGCCAAGCCGGTTCTTCCTCAGGCGGAGGATCTAGTTCATCAACATCGTATCCGTTCCCCATCCATAACCAACATGTCGTATAGAAACAGTCCTTCCGATGACCGAGACAATCCTTGTCAAGGATCGTAACAAGTGTTACCTTTCTTGTGCCTTGAGGTGATTTCAAGGGCTCTTTCTTTGACAGTGGCAAAATGAGCAGCCTTGGTGTACCAACTAGCGATCGTGGTTGGTACAGTTTCCATGGTGTGAACACGTCTCATCAAGGAGACAGGGATTCCTGAAGCAAAGTAGTTGATCAGGACATCATCATTACTTACTCCAGCAATGGCAACTTTTTTTTTGAAATTAGCAATATAATTCTGAAGAGTGGGGTTATACTCTCCAGAGCAGTTTTCATAGATCCTGGTTTTGGCTAACCAGGCTAATGCTTCTCCCTTTGCATCCTTGTTGTTGAAGGTGTCTTCAAAGGCAGTTTCAAAGTCTGTCCAAGACCTAAGAGTGAAGTTCCCTCCAGTTAGCTTGGTTTCTCTAAACATAGCAGCCCAGGTAAGGGTGGTCCCTTTCTTCATATATGATAGTGCATAGGCGATCTTTTTGGTATCTGTATTATAGAGGTTGACGTTAACAGCGAGGTAAAGTTGAACTGTCCTTAGCCATGGTAAGGCTTTGGTTGGAGCACCGTCAAAGTCTTCTGGGGTTCCAAGGCGTAATTCTGTAGGTTTCTGGGAAGACATGGTATTTGGTGAAGAGGGAATGGGGCATACTAGAGGAGGAAAGAAGACTCGGCCAGTTTGAGGTTGAGGGGTTGGACTCAGAGGAGTGGGGACTCTAGGGATGACAAGGGTGGATGATAATTGTCCAGCAAGATCAGGGAGGTCAGTTGGTTTGCCGTAAATTGGAATGTCTGGGTCGGAGGGCTCTCCTTCAGAGGATTCGGAGGGTTCTGAGGTTTCGGGTTCAGGTTCCTCTGGATTTTGGCAAAGGTGCCAGCTAAGATGTCTGGGGGGTGAAATGGTGGGTGACCTAGAGCAAAGCTAGTCGCAAATAGGAGAGTCTAGTTCTTTTGTTACACTTGAACTGGGTAGGTTCAAGTGTAGCCCTTAGGGTCAAGGGTTCAGTACAGAGTATTGTCTAGTGAATACTCAGAAGGTTCAGGATAGGTAGCATCCACTCAGAGTAGGACGAAGACTATGGTCAGGGAGACTGAGTGGAAGAGAATACTCAGGAGTCTGACAAGGGGACAAGCACAAAGATGTGATTGTAAGGGAGAACTAGACTAAGGTACATGGCAGCAGATAGGCAAACTTATATAGTGGGGAGGAATGAGAGGCAGTGTGGAAATACTGCCTTGAATGGAAACAAGGCTATCCATAGATGAGTCATATAGAATACGATAGAATGTTAAAGAACAATTGATGAGTCAGAAGAAGGGGAAATGACTCATGATGATAAATACCAAATGAGTAATTGGGCCGATTACTACATGTCAATGAATAAGCATGAATAAGATGGTATGACTCAGCCTGAAGACAAATTGGACTTATCCCAAGTGGGATTATCCAAGGAAAAATGAAAGGCTAGAGTTGGTACAATGATTATATGCAAAAGAAGAAAGAAATCATAACATGGATGATCTCCTTATCCATTCCGCAGACCCAAAAAACCATGACAAGTGAACCAAGAAGGTGTTGACATGGCTAAAGCAACACCATCTTTACCTTAAATTAGAAAAATGTTCCTTCAATGTCCTGGAGGTGGAATACCTGTGCATGGTATTGAAGGAAGGGAGCGTAGCAATGGATCCCGTCAAACTCAAGGCAATCAGAGATTGAAAGGCTCCAAAGACTGTAAAACAGGTCTGGTCGTTCCTGGGATTCTGTAACTTCTACAGGAAGTTCATCCCAGAATTCTCCAACATAGCCTGACCACTCACCACCCTTACTACCAAAGAGAAATGATGGGAGTGGACTCCTGAAATGGATGACGCTTTCCAGACCCTCAAGAGACTCTTCCTCCACGCCCCCATCCTATGCTACCCCAACACACAAAAACCCTTTTGGCTGATAACTGATGCATCATTAGCAGCTGCCAGAGCAGTACTCATGCAGAAAGATGGCAATGGGGATCTCCACCCATGTGCTTACAGATCCTCTACCTTTGTGCCCACCAAGCGCAACTATGACATCTATGACTGCGAATTACTTGCCATAATCCTTGCTTTAAAGGATTGGCATCATTACCTGACCAGAATGGAACATCCAGTAACCGTCCTTACTGACCACAAGAACTTAACATACTTCCATCAACCACGGGATCTGTCCTGCTGCCACACTCACTGGCAGCTATTCTTACAGGAATTTGACCATTGCTTAGTACACACCCCCAGGGGCCAGATGGGCCCCACCGATTTCCTTTCTCGACCAGATCTCACCAATGATACAAGGGAACCCCTCCAACTACTCCCTGATGATGTCTTCATCTGGAGAATCGACCTTACATTAAGAAAACATTTGAAAACCCCCCCATGTGACCCAGCCATGTTAAACACCCTCCTCTGTGTTGAAAATGGTGACCCCGCCTTCCCCCACACACTTGCCTCCAATTGGGTCATTTGTGACCAACACCTATACTACCAGGGTTGTCTCTACATTGACAAGGAATTCTGTCAACCTTTGGTTCATGCCATTCACACAGCTAACACTACTGGCCACCCTGGTTTTTTCCACCTGTATTCCTTCATTTCGCACAACTACTGGTGGCCAGGCCTCGCCTGTTTCTTTTGCCAGTACCTCGCTGGTTGCCTGGTGTGTCAGAAGCATAAGCCACTTACTGACCCCAACACCCCACCGGTCATCCCCATACCTTCCTGTGCAACCTGCCCCTTCCAGCATCTCTTCATGGATCTGATCACTGACCTTCTGCCTGCCCCCCCCTGGGATGCTATCTTGATTGTGGTGGACCACAGACTTTCAAAGGGGGCTATTTTCATCCTGACTATGAAAACGGTCACCACCGAGGGGATCGCTGCTCTATTTTTAAAACACATGTTTTCCCATTTTGGAGTCCATGACTCCATTATATCCAATAGAGGTCCCCAATTTGCCAGTGCCTTCGCCAGAGAGATGGCCCAACTACTCCAATATGATCCTAAACTATCCACCACCTACCACCCCCAAACAGATGGGGAAATGGAATGGGTCAACCAGGAACTTGAAACATACTTATGGATCTTCTGCCACAAGAATCCATTGACCTGGAGTGACTTCCTCCCCATAGCAGAGTTTGCCCACAACTCAGCCACTCATTCCACCACTAAACAATCCCCTTTCCTAATCATGAATGACTATGAGCCCAGAGGCTTCCCCCCCATAACCAAGACATTCATCCCCACTGTACAGTTCACCCTCAACCAATGGGGGACAGCCTGGAAAGAAGCCACCGCCACAATCAAATATGCTCAGAAAGACTACAACCGATGCCAAAAAGGAAAAACCTATTCCCTGTATAAAGCAGGGGACATGGTATGGTTATCCACAAAAAATATTAAGACAAAAGGGGAGCTCAGAAAACTCCAACCCAAATGGGAAGGCCCATTTCAGGTATTATAAAATATTAACAATGTCTCCTTTGAACTCAACCTCCCAAAACACTGGAAAATCCATAATGTCTTCCACGCTTCTCTTTTAGCCCCCTTTAATGTAACCAACAAATTCAGAAACACAGCCCCAGAACCCCCTTCCAGTTTAGACAAAGAACTGGAATTCAAAGTAGAAGATATCATTTCCCACAAGGGAACATTATGTAACCTTTCCTATCTAGTCAAGTGGAAAGGATACCCTCATTCCAAGAATATGTGGGAATCAGAAGCTAACTTTATGAATTCGGATGAACTCCTTGCCCTTTATAAGCAAGTGCATAGACTTCTGTGAGGTAATGGTTTACCCCACTCAGAGCACCTTCCAAGACAAATGCTTCAGCCACTGGCACATCAAATTCATCCCCGCACAAACCAAGGAAGTGGAATATGAAGAAAAGAAAAGAATTATAAAAGAAAAGAGAGTCCACTTCCTCAATGAACACCTCAGATAACACTGGTATTACTGTGAGATTGACTCCTGTCCTTACCACTGGCACACCAAGAACTACTATTGATATCCCCAAATTAGTCATCGCTCCTTTTGGTATACCCCCCACTGAACCATTCATTTCCCCTGTTACCGCTATGGTGGGAGACATGTATAACCTAAACTCCATCCCTAGATTAGAACGGGGGTATTTATATTATAACATCCTCACTTCCTTCTTTGTCAAAGCCTGGCTCTCCAACAGATGCCACACCACCCCTGTATCCCACTTAAGAATCCTCCTTTCCACCTACAACTCCTATGCCAACATTCGCTCATCTCGATCCTCTCACTCAGACAACTCCAGCTATGTTGGCCCCTTCTCTACCTCCTGCCAACCAGTCCTGGCCTCCCAACTCATCTTCTTGGGAACCCTCCTTGGACAAGCACTCCATGAGTTCAGATTTGACTCCCTCATCACTGCACTTCCCCTCATCCCCATCCAGATCATTATCTGGGAGCTCATTGGCCTGCTTGCCCCCTCCATTAGGTCCAGAGTCATTAGGAATCATAGGCTCATACTCCATTTCATATGAGCTAGCGGAGGAACTCCAGAGCCTACTCCGGCACCACCAGTACTCACTGGACCCTGACAATCAACAGCAAGTGGAGATGGAGGGGATGTTAATCCCCTCGTCCCAACTGAGTCCCCTACCCCCATACCCTCCCCACCACTCCCACCGCTTTCCCCCCCTTTACCACCCCCGTATGACCTGGAGGGGAGTTCCCCTCCCAGGGCCCTATACCATGACTCTGACCCCTCTGTCCCGATCACCTCCCCAACTACTCCACATCAAACTGACCTTCTATGAAGAATCTCCTCTCCACCTGCTCTCTGACGCAGCCTCCCTCTGCTCTCCCGAAATATCCCTGAGGATGAGGACATCAGCACAGCATTCCACTGTGTACACTGTAACTACAGACACATGTCCAGGTGGGACTGCCCCCTTACCACCTGCACCATTTGTTCCCAACACGCCCCCAGTCACCCCCCTTACCGCTGCCCTTCCCTCTCCACCCCAGTTGCCGAGACCTGCCCCAAATGTGGAGGAACCCACCTCCTCTATTGGCAATGTCCCTTCTACTCATGCCCCCACTGTCATACCACTGCCCCTGGCCATGCCAGCTCTGACTGCCCTGTTGCAGCACCTTGGGGACCAGCTGGATATGATAATTGATGAGTGGAATCATCTGGTCTACCTGGACAGGGAAGGTAATGTTACAGAACAATGGAGGTGTCCCCCTATGCCATACCCAGAGGTGCTAGAGGCACCATCTTTTTCTTTTTCTTCAGGTCACTTTGCAGAGATGGAGATGGACTTCTCAAGCTCCTTGGCTTGGGGAGACTCCTTAGAGCAGTGGAGCAGTTCACCTCCACTGCTGGATAACCAGGAGAACGTTCCCCCAGGGAATAAGGAGTGGTTTACCTGGGATGCCCAGGAACTATATGAGTACATGACGAGGCACAAGAACACTTTCCCATTTTGGTTCAATTAATCTTTTATTTATTTTCACTGACCTTTCTAGATATATTTGATCTATTCCACAGTGATAGATCTTCATATATCCTTTTAGATCCTTTATGGAAGTCTTCTCACATATAAGGGAGAGTTCCCATGCACTGCCCTTCCCCTTTCTATCCATAGGCAGTGCATGCCATCAATTATGGTATTACAGCACAATCTCATCTTAGATGAGATCTTCTCATTTAGGACACTTTCCATTCCTTGCCACTCTTTTGGCAAGTAGTATTCCAATAGCCCAGAAGGGAATAGATTCCCATCTATTCCCATGTACATATAAATAGCGCCCATGTAACTCTATCATGTTTCTTAGTTAGATTCTATGCAATCTTATGTAGAGTCTGCTGTACCTTCAGAGGTGGATGATTTCCCCTTTGTCGAGAGAGTTCTAGTGAGGCACTGCCTCAATCATTGCTTCATTGTCTTTCACTTGGCAACCTGCACCCAGGAGTCTATTCTTGCCACTTGCATACACTATGGGCCAAACTTGGAAAGGACAGACCAATTCCTTGCCTGACGCCTAGGACTCCTCATCCTGCATTCTGTATTATGATGTATTCCACACCTCCCTTCTTACCCCATTCACCCAAATGGAGGAATATGGAGTCCTGTTTACCTCACCACCCCCAACAGAGATAGATAATGAAGAAGAATATGAGATTGATCAGATTGTGGCATATAGGGGTTCCTCTGCTCACTGTCAATATCTTGTGCACTGGAAAGAATATCCTTCTTCAGAAAACACTTGGGAACCAGAACAGAACTTTACCAACACAGATTCTATCCTGAAAAACTATAAAAACCTCCACTCCCTTTAATTATGCACTCAAAACAACCTTCCATTCAACTTGACTTCTATCATTTCACCCTCATCTCTCATAAACTTAGCAAACAAAAGAAAAAGAAACTTTGCCAATTTTCCCACCTCTCTATTTTTATACCCAGATGACAAGTCCACTTTTGTCAAACTCACAAAGAGGAGCACACCTTCTTCTGTTCAATCACTTATTGTCCTTATCATACCTCCCCTTGACAACTCCACAGTGGCGTACTCTGATCAAACCCACATTGACCCCCTTTGCACTAGTCACCCTTATCTTTACAATTTCGTTATCCCTTCTTTCTTCCCAATCAATATGAATGTTTACCTCTCTTCCATTTCTGATATTTATATCATTGATACTCTTTCAATTTCTGAACATCACAGACTCTATGCCCTCTTTCTAGACACTCCAGACACTCTTGAACACCTCCTCAATCACAATGATCTATGGTTCCCTTCCCCCCTCCTCACAACCATCTTCTCCTACTGAAGCCTCACAGTGGTCCACAATGTGGCAGCCACATCACCCAACTTTTCCAACAATGCTACCAATGCCCTTGAAAAGTCTATCGAGCACATCTTGGACATCCTCCACCACCTCAACTTCAGCAGAACCATTGGATCTCTCCCTGCTATCCCCCTGGTCAATTTCATTAAAAGGATCTTCCAAGATCAACCCCAGTTTATTAGACTCTGAGGATATCGCTCTGGAAGATATTATAGAAGTATCGTCAGAGCTTGCACTGGGAATTTTGCTAATGTGATTATCATGCCTAACTGGGTCCCCCCACTCCCATGCCATGGCCCTAGTGGAAAGAATCCTTGTTCCACCACACCTTCTTCCAGAGAATCTTCAGACCCAGAACAAACAGACCAACTCCCTCTCCCCATCAGACCTCCCTCCCTTTAGAAACAACTCACTGATTCTCCAGTCCCCACTCAACAGCTGGCACATAGACAGCCTTATTCCATCCTTCATTGCAGACTCTGCAAGGGGACTGATCACACCATCAAGGCTTGCCACTTCTATGTCTGCCCCCATTGCCACCTCACTGCTCCTGGACATGGTCCTCACAGATGTCCAGACTGCCCCAGATCCCCAGGGTTGGAGAACAAGGATAGATCTATGGTGTGAATCAGGGTTTCAGCCATATGATGGAGATAATGTTACATTCTCTGACAGAGATTACCTGGGTCACCAGAAGGACTGTCATTGCACAACTTATTGGTTATGGATGTCAGAACCGTACCTCTCTACCTCATACCCTAGGCCTGACGGGGCCTCTTGAGCTTGTTTAGGGGTTCCGGGTCTTCTCCGGTCTGAGAGGTTGGGAACTCAGGACAACTCCTGTGATGTCTGAAGGTATTTTGACAACTCCAGAGGAGGAGCACAGGGAGTTGAGGGGGAGGACAAGGAAGTGACCAGAAAGTGGACTGGAGGTCCAGGAGATAGAGATGAGGTGGTGTATAAAGCAGGGGGGGTGTGGAATTGGTGCAGGACTTATGTGTCACGCCCTTGCAGGTTCACATTCCACATATTTAGGATCGGAGGTAAGGAGGTCATGGGGTCGGAGGTAGGTCATGTGACCAGGGGTAATGATGAAGTCCAATTCAACTCCAGGGAGTGCCCGAAGGCAACTCCCACAGGAGAGTGAACAAGGTCCAGAGAATGAAGGAGCAGATGACCAGAGGAGATGGAAGCCTAACATGCTTAGAGTATAAGGTGAGGGGTTGTATTTCTAGTTGATATTTGTACTACAGATCATACAGGAGATATCTGAACTTATATATGAGACAAACAAGTATGTATGGGGAAAAGTCCGGAGATGGGGAGAGGAGAAGCCGGAGGCAGTGATATGGCTATGTAGGAGTTAAGGAACATATCCTGGAGTCAGAGGACTTCCAAGGATAAGTGAGGTACTAATACATAAAGGGAACAAGGAGAGAGCATAGGAAACTGCTACCGGGTGCTCACTATAGCCAGAGCTGTGCTACACATGGACTGTGGGAACTCCAAAGATTCCAGGAAGGACTGGGATCAGAGTACGACTGGTTAGGGTCCCAATTGGAGTTGGACTGGGTTGGACATTGGAACACTGGAGTATGACCAGAAATGGTCAGGGATGATGGACAGGGGTCGGGATGAGGACAGGGGCCAGAAGGAGAGTCAGGGAGATGGATGAGAGTCAGGAGACATGGATATGACAATGGATGGGGAACGGATATGACATTGATGTCTTAGATCCACCATTGGAGGAAGAACTGGCTTGGCCACAAGCCAATGAGTGGATGGAGTAGTGGGTGGAAAGTTGTTCAATGGATCCTTTATTTTTCCTCTTGATACCCAAAAGCTAAGTTCACACTTCCACCTTAGTATTGGGGACATTTTAGGTCATTGATCTACTTCAGATCTTCTATCAATGACCTCTCATTGATGTACCAATACTTTGGCTCTCCTGATGGAGGCCTCATTGTCTTATCTTCCATTTCCCCTATCCAGTATGTCAGGCATCATCACCTCTTTTTCATTTACCTTATCATCGGACTACCTCATTCCTTTGCCTCATGTGAGGTGTAGCATATGTGGATCTTGATCTGCAGTGCCTCTCTCTTTCCATATAGGATCTATACCTTAGGGGATCCCTATAAATACGGTAGCTGTTTGTACTTGTAACCTCAGCTAGATCTATGCAATCACAAGTGTGGTGTCTAGTTTCCTCAATGTGAAAGAGTCACTGCAGCGAACTTCTATCAAGAACTTCTATTAGTCTTCGCACTACTATTGAGTATGTGCTGCGATAAAGGATCAGACTAGGTGTCATGCTTGTCCAGCGTAACATTAGATCTAGCTGAACTATCACCCCTTGTATCACCAAGAAGGGTACCCACCAACAGACAAGATTTCATCCAGAAGATTCACAGTACCTGTGGACTCTGACTCAGATCCACAACCCCAAGACGACCAAGCTGAGGCCATCAGAAACTCCCCAGTTCCTCCTCGACATCTTCGCATCCCAGGAAGAAGCGGAACTCCTAGGACATCTGATCCACCCTTCACCAGTAGACAACCAACATGTCGCTGACCTTCTGCATCAGAACCCATCCCTCCAGTCACTACTTGAGAGACTGTTATTACCCGAAGGAGTCCATCTCCTATATCTGTTGAACTACCATTTGTATCTGAGGATACTTCAAGAAGGGAGCCAGAGTCTCACCAGAGCAGACCAGCCACCCCAGAACCAGAACCGATTCAGGTAGAAGAAGAAGACTTCACCCTCAGAATACCAGTACCACCCCAAAAAGAAAGAATGTCCACAGCAAAGGAACTCTGAGCAGGCTGCCCAGCAGACTTCTCAGGAAAAGTGGAAGATGCTAAGTGGTGGATCTTGTCCATGTCCACCTACTTCTTACTAAACGAAGACCTCTATGACACGGAGATGAAGAAAATCTTCACTTGTTTAAACAAAATGAGTAAAGGAAGAGAAAGGGTGTATGCCAAAGGATGGTACACCACTCACAACACAAGATCTGATGAAGAAAAGAAGAAGTACAAGTATGAAATGTTTGCCATTGATTTCTCAAACTCATTTGTATTGGAAGAATCCCACAAAGACAGCTGAAGAAAACTAACACAAATGCACATGAAATAAGGACCATCTACCATGGCCAACCTCCAGGAATATATTCAAGATTTCCAACTCGAAGTGGCCAACTCTAAAGAGAAGAGTGAAGGAGCACTATGTAAATGGTTTGTCAAAGGACTTAACTTCAATATCTCCTCCCCTATCATTCTACAAGGGGAACCAGACACACTAAAGTCTTGGATCGACAAATCATACACCAGAATGAGACAGATTGAGAGAGAAAGAGACCTTTGAGGAAATCATCTCTCCTACTCTGGAGGAGGAAACGGTGGAGGAAGAGGCCATGACCCAAACACCATGGATGTAGATGTCATCAGACTCTCCCCAGTTGAGAAAGCCAAACACATCAGGGAAAACCAATGTTTCATATGCCATTGGGTTGGCTGTTCCACAAAAAAACACCTGAGAGATCATCCTCAGGGACAGAACCAGGGAAATAAGGATAGCTGAGGAACACAAGTGAAACCCAAGGAGAAAGTCAGGGAAGTAAAAGAAGAACCAAGCAGGGTAGCCGATGAATACATAAAAAGGCTCACAAGCGAGAAAAAGGTTAATCAAGAAGATCTTCTCAGAGTATTGAAATAGGTGTACAATGAAGAATATACTCCCATGGAAGTAGATGATGAAGTGAAGGAAGAAACAGTCACCAAGGTGGAAGTCCAGTCCACATTTTCCAAAGAAATGATCGCTTGTATTGCCAAAGTAAAGGGTTTTTAAAGAAGGGGTGTGCTATTGTGTCACGACTCCCTAGACTTCCGTCTGTACTAGTATCAAACAATCCCAATGCAATCCAAATCCCAATTCTCATACATAACCTAGACAGAAGAACCACGATCAAAACCCGGGCCCTAGTAGACTATGGAGCAACCAATTGTTTCATAGACTTATCTTTCGCCAAAAGACATGGACTCCCCTTGGAATGACTTAAACAACCAAGGAATGCCATAAACGCAGATAGAACTAAGAATGCTGGAGGAGAAATATGCTACAAAACCACCATGGAAATAGAAATATCAGGAAGAAAAGAGAAACGGACCTTCCTGATCATTGGATATGGAAAGACCAATATCATTCTAGGAATGACATGGCTAAAACAAGTAAATCCAAACATTGACTGGTCAACCAGACATCTATCTATTCCAAAAAGAACTCCATACAGAAAAGAAGACACAGAACCACAGAGATACCTCATCAAATACCTCTCTTGTGACCTTATCCACCCCAATGAAGAAGTGGTAATCCAACACTGTGGAGATGAAGAAGATTTTGAAGAAATAAGAAAGACCACCATATCCACTGAACTAGCAATAAACGAAGAAAAAAGAGAAGTAAAACTCCCAAAAAAGTTTAAAAAATACAAAAAGGTATTCTCCGAAGAAGCAACTCATAAGGTACCACCATCCCGCCCCTATGACCATCGCATTGATCTGGACGACTCTTTTACTCCGAAACAAGCTAAAAACTACCCTCTTAACCCCGCCAAAAGTGAAGCATGCCAGAAATTCCTAGATGAGCAACTAGCAGCTGGAAAGATCAAACTGTCACAATCCCCCCAAGCCTCTCCTTTCTTCTTTGTAGATAAGAAGGATGGCAAACTCAGACCTTGTCGAGACTACCGATACCTCAATTCCCATACTATCAAGAATGCCTACCCCCTACCACTCATATTTGACCTAGTAGATAAGGTGAAAGAATCCAAAGTATTCACCAAGATGGATGTATGGTGGGGATACAACAATGTATTGATCAGACCAGAAGATAGATGGAAAGCTGCCTTCATTACACCATTTGGACTGTTCGAACCAACAGTTATGTTCTTTGGCCTATGCAACTCCCCAGCCACCTTCCAAGCCCTCATGGATGATATCTTTGCTGACTATATTGCTCAGGGATGGTTAATCATCTACATGGACGATGTCACGCACCATGTGGATTACCCAAGGAGGGCTACTCCTTTTCCTCACAAAGGAGATAGGCCCTGGTTAAATGGGAACATCGCTGCCGCACCTTACGGAGGGAATGAAGACGGACGTCAGATACACTGGGGAGGAGAACTGAGGGAGCTACTTGGGGAGAGGAGCCGCTTGGGGATTTCGTCCCTGGATGGTGGAACGTCCAGGCACCACCACTACACCTGGAGGAGACCACCCTGGCACCTGAGTGGCCCACAGATCCTGCATGGATGTGACGCATCCATGCCCAGATCCGATCATGCACATGCCCCTTTTCCTTTATCTATCTTTTCTTTACTTTGGACTACTTTCATTTCCGATTGTACTTTTACACCTGTACGATCCCTTTCTTCCCCCATCCATGCCTGTCTGTGTAACCCTTAGCCATAGAGGACAGTCCCCCATCTACCTATGATCACTTCTTATGGTCATAGTAGTTTCCCTTTCCCCTATAAATACGACTGCCTTGTACAGTAGCTCACTAACTAGATCTACATTTAATCTATGTGGTATTTGGTTAACCTGCTATCCCTAAGTGAGGGCCACAGTCAAGACTTCCCTTAAACATCCCGGATCTCTAATAGTCTTCTGTCTACTATTGAGTGACAGCTAAACACCTGAATGGTCCTTTGTCCCTCGATCTATACCCGTAGATCGCATCACAAAAGATCTAGTTGAACCAAGTTCACTCCTTGTTCTACCAAGAAGAGTTTAGTGGGCCCAATCCCCACTAAGGAAATCCACCAACATTTACTCCACAGCTGATCCCCACTCAGAAGGGGAAGAAACCCACCACAACATTGAGCAACCAGGAGAGACCTATATCTCCAATTCATCTAGAAGATTTTGAATCAGAGGAAGCTCTACTACTCCTAGCCATCATCTCAACCCCCGACCCCATAGCACCAGAACCTATCATCGCCCTTCTCAGAGCCTACCCGCACCTCTGGCCCTTAACACTGAAACTGTTATTGCCAACAGGAATCCAACTCCTGTCCCACCTAATACAGCTACATCGCACCCAGTAGAAGAAGATTTCGACTTGGGACTGGAATCCAAAACCAGAACCAAGATGTTGGAAAAACGAGCTGGATTACCAACAGATTTCTCTGGAGAAGGAGAAGATGCTACATGGTGGATCATGACCATGAGCAACTACTTCTCCATGAATGACAATATCTACACGTATGGACAAGACAAGATCAACACAGCATTGAATAAGATGAGCAAGGGGAGAGGAAAAATGTTCGCAGAAGCATACTACAATCAGCGAAAAGAAGGAACTATCCCAGACACTCAGACATGGAAGGAATTTAAAGAGAAATTCCTCGAAGCATTCTCATCCAAGGAGGTCCATCTGGACCATCAAAGGAAGTTAGCTGCTCTGAAACAAAAGGACAAAGAATCCTTCCCCACCATGAAAGGACTTCAGGGGTATATGCAGAACTTCCAACTATACATGGGGAAAGCGAAAATGACCGATGACGCTGCTCTAACTGAGTGGTTTGTCAGGGGGTTAAATTCACTGATCACAGAAAAAGTAATTGGAAATAAAGAGCCAGAAACCCTTAAAGAGTGGATAGAATCCGCCCACAAGCAAATGAGGCAGATCGAAAGAGTTCGAGACCTGAAAGGGAATCGATTCAAAGCAGAAACATGGGATCCCAACGCAATGGATGTAGATGTCATCAAACTATCTCCATTTAACTGTGCTAAGCATATTAAGGAAAATTGCTGCTTCATATGCCATAAAGTAGGATGCTCAACTAGGAACCACCCCTGCCCAGGAACATCTTCCCACCCCAATAAATTCCAAAAGAAGGAACAAACTAAGGAAATCTCTGATTCCACCCAGAAATCTACGGTGATCTCTGAATACGTCAAAATACTGGAAGAAAGGGACGTAAAGGAAGAAGAGATCATCAAGATCCTCAAGGAGGTATACGAAGAACCCACCTATCAGGAGGAAGAAGAAACGGTCGCAAAGATAAGCATCGAAAGGATACAAGAAGGAGTAACAAGGGCAAAGGGTTTTTAAATAGAAGAACACAATCAGTGTGTGCCTCTCCTACTACTTGGAATGTACAATCTATAGAATGACTCTCAATCACCATCCCAGTTCAAATCATTCCAGGAAACACTGAAATAAAAGCCCTAGTCAATAGTGGAGCCACGAAATGCTTCATCAATGAAACCATCACCCAAAAATTACAACTACCTCTCACATGACTAAGGATCAGGAGAATAGTGGTAAACGCAGACAGAACCACAAATAAGGGAGGAGATATCACCCATAAAACTACCCTTACCACATCCATCGGCAGATGAAAGGAAACCTGGGACTACCTAGTCATAAAAAGTGGAAAAACAGATATGATCTTAGGAATGAGCTGGTGGCTAAACATAACCCAATGATCGATTGGGTCCAAAGGGAACTAAAAGGGGAGAAAAAGGAGGTTGACCCAGAAGAGCAAAGATATTTGATCAAATATCTTACTACCAATCTGGCAGAAGAACCAAATGAGGAGGTGCTTATCAGGTGCTGCACAGAAAAAGAAGAAATCCATAAACTTACCATCTCAACGGACTTAGCCCGAAAAGAGGTAAAGAAAGAAATAGTCCTCCTGACTAAATTCACAAAATACCAAAAAGTATTTTCTGAAGAAGCCACCACCTCCCTCCCGCCAAAATGAAGATACGATCACCACATCGATCTCCTTCCTTCCTTCACACCCTGAAGAGCAAAAAACTACCCCCTGAATCCAGAATAAACCGAAGCATGCAAGAAATTGATTAATAAACACCTCCAAAGCGGGAAGATCCAACCATCACAATCCCCTCAAGCATCCCCATTTTTCTTTGTAGACAAAAAAGATGGCAAACTCCACCCATGCCAAGACTACCAATACCTAAATGAGCACACCATCAAGAATGCCTACCCATTACCCCTTATTGGAGATCTGATGGATAAGTTACGGGGATCAAAGGTCTTCACCAAAATGGACATATGATGGGGATACAACAACGTACGAATAGTACCAGAAGATCACTGGAAAGCCACCTTCATCACCCCCATGGGATTGTTTGAACCTACCGTAATGTTCTTTGGATTATGTAACTCCCCTGCAACCTTCCAAGCCCTGATGGATGACATCTTCACCAACTACTTAGCTGAGGAATGGTTAATCATATACATGGACAACTTACTCATCCACTCCCCGAACCAAGTAATCCATGACGAAAGAACACGTAAAGTCCTGGAAAGGATGATGGAGCATAAACTATATCTAAAACTGGAAAAATGCTCATTCGACACAAAAACCACCAAGTACCTAGGAATGATTATCTCAGAAGGACACATTGAAATGGACCTGGTAAAACTTAAAGCCATCCAGGAATGAAATCCCCCATCATCCGTAAAGGGAGTACACTCCTTTTTAGGATTCTGCAACTTCTACTGAAAATTCATTGAGGGATTCTCTACCAAAGCCCGTCCCCTCATAGAATTGACAAAGAAGGAAAACAAATGGAATTGGAGGGATTCCCAGGAAAATGCCTTCAGGGAACTCCAAGAACAGTTCCTCAAGAAACTGGTTTTGGCAACTCCATATCCATCAAAACCCTTCTTCATAATGACTGATGCCTCACTAGTAGGAACAGGGGGAGTACTCATGCAAAAGGATGTCAACAGAGACCTGCATCCATGTGCCTATAGATCAAGCACCCTGTCTCCAGCAGAACGAAATTACAACATCTACGATAAGAAATTACTAGGAGTTATCCATGCTCTCGATGACTGGAGACACTACCTAACAGAAACCCACCACCCAGTCACCCTCCTCACTGACCACAAAAACCTCCTATACTTCAAGGAGGCCTGAAAACTATCCAGGCGATACGCCAGGTGGCAACTATTCCTCCTAGAGTATGATCTTATCTTTCAACATCTCCCAGGAACCCAAATGGGGCCTGCCAACACACTATCCAGGTTACCAAATCCAGATCTGACCGATGACAACTCTAAATTGCAACTACTCCCGGATAAATTATTCGTAAATAAGACCGATCTGGCCCTGAAAGATAAGATCAAAACTTCCTCTGAAAAAGATCCATTGGTACTTGAGGCATTACGACGCATGTACCAGGAAAACCATATCCCCAACAAAACCCATCCCTCTGACTGGACCTACACCAACAGACAATTATACTTCCAACACCACCTCTACATCCCCCCAAATGAACGAAAAGACTTAGTCCATTCCATCCATTCCTCTGCTGCTGGGGGACACAGAGGACAACATCAAACCATTCAACTCCTCTCTCGAGACTACTGGTGGCCTGGACTATCAACTTTCATTAGGAAATACATCGCTGGTTGCCCTATTTGCCAACAAAATATAAATATAAATAATCCCTCACATCCACCCCCCATTCCCATCCCGGCAACCGCACCCCATCCATTCCACACCATATCAATGGATATGATCACTGACCTTCCCATATCGGATGGAGCGGATTCTATATTGGTCGTGGTGGACCACGGCCTTAGCAGGGGGGCAATTTTCATTCCAACCACCAAAACCGTCGATGCAGCAGGGGTAGCAGCCCTGTTTTTCAAAAAGATATTCCCCCAATTTGGGCTACATTTCAAAGTTATTTTGGACAGAGGCCCCCAATTCGCTTCCACATCTGCCAAGGAACTGGCCAGACTCCTTGAATACGATATAGCCCTATCTACGGCCTACCATCCCCAAACCAACAGAGAGACTGAAAGAGTAAACCAAGAGCTGGAAACCTATCTCAGAATATTCTGCCAAGGACAACAAGATTAATGGAGCGAACTATTACCAATGGCAGAATTCAACCACAACTCTTCCGTACACTCAGCCACTAAGCAAACCCCATTTCACCTCATGATGGGATACAAACCCAGGGCTTACCCACCCATCAGCAAAATCTTTAACCCAATCATCGAAAAACAACTAAAAATAATAAATGATGCCAGAGATGAAGCTTTAGCCGCAATCACCAATGCCCAAACATTTACAAACAACTACACCACCTTCGTCCCTTGGAAGAAAGGGGAAAAAGTATGGCTGTCCAATAAAAACCTTAAAACCTCCTATCCATCAAAAAAGTTAGGTTCAAAAAGGGAAGGACCCTTCCTCATCATGAAAGTACTCTCACCTGTGATGTATCAATTGGAATTACCTCCAACCTGGAAAATCCATAACATATTTCATGCCTCACTTCTTTCCCGATTTGTTCAAAATGACGAATATGGGATCTCCAAAACTCCGCCACCCCCTGAGATCATAGGTGACCAGGAGGAGTATGAGATCAAAGCCATCCTAAATCATCGAGGCTATCCTAGACGCAGGACCTACTTGGTTAAATGGAAAGGATATAGTACAGCCAAAAACACTTGGGAACCAGAAAACAACTTCACCCACGCCGACGAGATTCTAACAAACTATAAAAAGAGACACAAACTAGCATGAAACAACCCACTTCCCTCTGCTCATTCTACAAGTTCTCTTTGAAAACCAACAGACCAGACCAATATACCCGAAAGTTCTCCCAGATCTCCATATTCGAACCAGGAAGACGATGCCACTATACCCAAGAACATATCAAAATCCACCAATACTATTGTCATATAGACTCCTGCCCCTATCATTACTAGCCACCATTCCGTTCCTTATCATCAACCATTCTCTCCCCTTTCTGTTACCTTTCGGATGCCCCACCCTCCCTATTTTAATCACACTAAAGTTCATCATACAAATCGGATTTGATCTCTATGCCAACAATATCAACCTCACCTCTCACACCTCCATATTCATCTTCATTTATGTCCCTTATCCTCGCCCTGGTCAAGGATGTATTCAATCTGCAGATCCTTTCGCCTTCCTATAGGAAAATCGCATATGCTGCCATTTTGGATGACCCCCAAGGATTAGCTTTATTAGAAGCAAATCTAGAACTAAGAAAATTATCATCCCTTGTCAGCCTCATCAACACCTATCGCAGCTATGTCTCCACCAGACTCCTGGTTGAAGAAAACAGCATGGTGAACATTACTGAGGCGATCACAGAAAATCTCTGCTCGGCGGGTGGCCAGACCCTTGACGCACTCCACTTCTGTGGACTGGGATACTTTGTTAAGAGACTCCCCACCTCCACCTTCTTCGGAAAGCTTTATCCCATCTACCTCCAGCTTCCCCGAACTATGGGACAGCGAGGATTTATTGATATTGAACTTGCCAGACAGTTCGCCTTTCTTAATGGGAGCCATTTCCCGTTTGAGACTGAGGCGATTAGACGGCTCACTGGAGAATTGCAAGATAGCGAAGAGCGAGAGAATCTTCTTCCCCTCCTGATTCATATCGCCCAACCTCTTACAGAAGTTAAGGCACCTGAAACTGCAGAAGGATCTGAAAGGGAAGTTGACGATGCACTGCCCCGACAGCTCATCCCACCAACCACTCTGTCCCCCAACCCCGTACCCAGAGTCCCTCAGCGACCTAAGTGACCTCTCTCCACTCGAATCACCAATTGATGGAATGACACCCCCATCTCTTCCATAAGAACCTACCAATGCTATCAATGTGGAAGTCCCCACCATCTCCGACCCTCCTGCCCCAATTACACCTGTCCCTACTGTAGCCAGGACACCCCAGGACACCCTCAACATCTCTGCCCCAACCATGCAGAGAGTGGATCTGTCTAGGTGGATGATGGATTGGGATGAGATCGATGAGGTCCATCAACCTTATCGACAGGGTAATGTCATACACCACGTGGATTACCCAAGGAGGGCTACTCCTTTTCCTCATAAAGGAGATAGGCTCTGGTTAAATGGGAACATCACTGCCGCACCTTACGGAGGGAATGAAGACGGATGTCAGATACACTGGGGAGGAGAACCTGAGGGAGCTACTTGGGGAGAGGAGCCACTTGGGGATTTCGTCCCCGGATGGTGGAATGTCCAGGCACCACCACTACACCTGGAGGAGACCACCCCGGCACCTGAGTGGCCCACAGATCCCGCATGGATGCAACGCATCCATGCCCAGATCCGATTGTGCACATGCCCCTTTTCCTTTATCTATCCTTTCTTTACTTTGGACTACTTTCATTTCTGATCATACTTTTACACCTGTACGATCCCTTTCTTCCCCCATCCACACCTGTCTGTGTAACCCTTAGCCCTAGAGGACAGTCCCCCATCTACCTACGATCGCTTCTTATGGTCATAGTAGTTCCCCTTTCCCCTATAAATACGACTGCCTTGTACAGTAGCTCACTAACTAGATCTACGTTTAATCTATGTGGTATTTGGTTAACCTGCTATCCCTAAGTGAGGGCCG
>JBBPJU010000590.1:0-20239 GCA_038088875.1 Austroboletus festivus
GGAACAGTTCACAGAGGATGTGAATGTATAAGGGAGAACTAGACTAGGGTACATGGCAGCAAATGGACAGACTTATATAGTGGAGCGGAATGAGAGGCAGTGTGGGAATACTGCCTTGAATGGAAACGAGGCTGTCCATAGATAAGCTGTATAGAATGCGATAGAACATCAAAGAATAACCGATGAGTCAGAAGATAAGAGAATGACTCATGATTACAAGTAACTGCTGAGTAATTGGGCCGATTACTAGATGTAGGTGAATAAGCATGAATAAGAAGATGTGACTCAGCCTGAAGATGAATTGGATTTATCCCAAATAGGATTATCCAAGAGGAAAATAAAAAGGCTAGAGTCGATACAATGGTTATACGTAGAAGAGAGAAAGAAATCGTAACATTACCCCCTTTGTATACTCGTAGCTACTGTGAGAGACATCTAGATGAGCCAGTGCACAGCAGCCAGTTTAGTCTCATCTTCAGATATCGCAGACATCTCCTGTCATATTGGATTCAGCAACGGGGTCGTACATGTCTATGAGAGAGCCTTCGGACTGGGGACTAGGAGAATGAGGACGAGGGGGAGATCTTCTAGGGCGACCATGTCCCATACTTCAGCAAGGGAAAGGAATTCCAGGTGGGGGCGGTACTGGAAGGGCGAAACGTGTGGTGGCTTGATGAGAGGCTGAGGATAAGGAGGATGAAGATGACGATTGGGACGGTGTACAACAACGGAGAGGACAGGAGTGTTGAGTATGACCTGGACACCACTTAAGGCAGTGGATATACTGGTAAAAGATGCAGTCTATGCGAAGATGGCCAAGACAGTGACAAGAAAAGCAGGCTTCATAATAGCAGGGGTGGCGTGGTGATAAAGGTATAGTGTGGTCACCTCCCAACCACCAGACTTCGATGCAGTCTACCAAGGCTTGTTCTTCTAGAGTAAGGGGGGAGGATGAGGCGGAGGGAGTGGTGGCGGCTAGATAAGCTGCATGTCGCTCCCCTTTCTCTTTGGCCACTTCTTCAACTCGTTCCAGCATGTGAGTCATGTCTAACTGATGCATAGCGTCTTCGATGAGATGCTGAATGTCCATACCGATCCGTCATAATTTTGAAGCGAAAAGCCCGACATGGGCGTTCGAAGTCATGGTTCTACTCATCGTTTCCAATGTCCCGCAGCCTAGGTGAGCCATAAAGAGATTATGGAGAGCCGAATGAGGATGAAGGAGGTTGTTGATAGCTAGAGTGTGTCCAGGGTGGCGAAGGATTTCTATATAAACTTGTTCTCTGCATGTATTCTCAAGGAGTGTGGTAGTCATTGGTTCGGCGTGCATCGGAGGATAGGGTATGCCAGGGGGAAGCATGCTGGTAGTGGAGATGTTGGCAGCGGTAGTAGCAATGGCTTCAAGGGTAACGAGGGGTGTAATGGGATGAGTAGGGGTCAAAGCAGGAGTATCAATGAAGGAGGAAACAGAAGTAATAGAAGACATTTCGAAGATGAAGATTTCTGAAGAGTGGTAGCGTCAATGGGAGTAGAAGCTAAGGAGATGAAAGAGAGGGATGACGGTTTATATATTCCTTCAAAGCGGACCTTGCATTTTTCATGTCCCACTCGGGGACCCAAGAATCTTCCTCGGCGGAGTATCCTTTCCACCTGATCAAGTAGAAGCGTTTTGACGGAGTTCCGCGATGATGTATTATCTTTTCGATTTCATATTCTTCTTCGCCTTCTATTAACTCCGGGGGTGGCTTTGGGAAGTTCTTTCCATAGATGGTGTTTTCGCGACAAGGGGTGAGAAGGGAAGCATGGAAGACGGGGTGGATTTTCCAGGTTTTGGGGAGGCGTAGACGATAGGAGATAGGCGATAGCACCTGAATAACAGTAAAAGGTCCTTCTCTCTTAGGTGCGAATTTCAGGTTATCTATATTCCTCTTCAGGTTACGGGCTTCTAACCAAACTTTATCTCCTTTGACAAATGGCATAAAAGACCTTTTTGATCGTGTGGCCATTAGCTGTCTGGCTAATTCATGAGCTGCGATGGCCTCCTCTCTGGCTGCTAGAAGCCTCTTAACTCACTCTTCTACGGCAGGAACTGAGCTGTTCGGGAATACTGTAGGAAGAGCTAGAGGTTCGTAACCCATCATGAGATAGAATGGGGATTTTCCTGTAACAGAGTGGGGACGATGATTGTGAGTAAATTCAGCAGTGGAGATATGTTCAGTCCAGTCCGAGGGATGATTACCACAGACAATACGAAGGTACATCTCTATTTCTTGATTTACCCTCTCGGTTTCCCCATCTGTTTGGGGATGGTAAGCAGTTGACAGAGCAAGATCATACTTTAGCAATTTTCCTAGTTCTTTGGCGAAGGAGGACACAAACTGTGGTCCTCTGTCAGAGATGATCTTATCATATAATCCAAATCGTTTATAGACTTTATGAAAGAAAAGGGTTGCTATTCCTTCTGCAGTGACGGTTTTCTTTGTTGGGCAGAGAATTACCCCCTTTGTAAGCCCATGGTCGACCATGACCAGAAGGGAATCGAAGTTGGAAGACAGTGGAAGATCGGTGATAAGATCACAGGAGATTTGTTGGAAAGGGCGAGTACAAGATGATTTAATAGGGGAGAGAGGTGGGGTAGAGGGATGAGTGTTGGACTTATTGGCTTGGCAGATGGCGCAGCCAAAGACATAGTGGCAGATGAAGGAAGCCAAGCCAGGCCACCAGAAGTCAGTGGAGACTAATTGATGGGTTTTAAGAAAACCAGGGTGTCCCACAGAGGGGTGATCATGACAGCGTGAGACTATGTCATGGCGGAGCGAAGGAGGGATGTAGATGCGATTACGATAGGTGAGAATATTATCCTCAAATTTCCACTCAGTGAGGTGTGTGCGAAGGGATAGAGGGGCATTGGAGAGATTTGAGACAGTTTGTTGTACTAGTGGATTGGATGAAGATAAGGAGATGATACTATTACAGAGGGTAGAGTCAACAAGGTTTACGAAGAGAGAGGGAGGAAGCAGAGTGACAGAGGAATTATCGGAGGAGTCATCAGGACAGCGGTCAGGGCGACGAGAAAGGGCATCAGGACCCGAAAGGAGGGATCCAGGGACGTGGATCATTTTGAGGTCATAGTCAGCAAGGTCAAGAAGCCAATGGGCTTGTTGGCGATTTAGATTCTGTGGTTGTTTAAAGTATAAGAGGTTTTTATGGTCAGTAAAGACTTGAATGGGAAAGGAGGAACCAAGTAAATAATGTCGCCATGCTTTGAGTGCATGGATAACAGCCAAAAGTTCTTGGTCGTAAATATCATAGTTGCGTTCTGTGGGAGAGAAAGTCTGGGAGAGGTAGGAGCAAGGATGCCAGTCGCCGTTGGAGTCTGTCTGGAGAAGAATACCTCCAGTGGCATACTTAGAGGCATCAGTGGCAATGGCGAAAGGGGCAGCGGAATTTGGGAATTGGAGAACAGGTTGTGACAGAAATAACTCTTTAAGACTTGTAAAGGCGTCGTTGCATGTGGGGGACCAATTCCACTGTTGATCCTTTTTTATAAGGTCAAGGAGAGGACGAGCTATTTCAGAGTAGTGGGGAATGAAGTGTCTGTAAAAGTTCGCAAAGCCAAGGAAGGATCGGACGTCTTTGACCTTGACCGGTGTGGGCCAAGAAGCAATTCCATTGAGCTTCACAGGGTCCATCGCAAGAGAGCCTGGTTTAACGATCATCCCTAGATAGTCAACTTCTGAGACATTAAAAAGACATTTTTGTAGTCTCAGATGGAGGTTTAGTTCTCTCATTTGTTGGAGAACTTGGCGTGTTGTTTCATCATGATCCTGTTGGTTGCGTGAAAAGATCAGGATATCGTCCATATAGATAATGATTTTTCCAGCAGCAATAAGATCTCTGAATTCTTTATTCATGAACCGTTGAAAGGTGGCAGGGGCATTCTTTGGACCGAAGGGCATTACTACGGGTTCAAAAAGGCCTCGATGAGTAATGAAGGCCACCTTCCATTGGTGTCCTTCTTTGATACGAATGTTGTTATATCCCCAGTGGACATCAAACTTGGTGAAAACTTTGGCATCCTTCAATTTATCTAGCAAGTCGGAGATTAAGGGGAGCGGATAGGCATCTCAAACAGTATGGTCATTGAGATACCTGTAATCTTGTATGGGTCTCAGCTTTCCATCCTTCTTTTTGACGAAGAAAAATGGGGCTGCTTGGGGGGAGGAGGATGGACAGATTTTTCCAGACTTTAAGTTTTCATCCAAGAATTCGTCCTGAGCTTTATATTCTTCAGTAGTAAGGGGATATAATTTTCCGATTTTTGGGACGAAGTTGTCTGTGAGGTTGATTTCATGGTCGCAGTCTTGACTAGGGGGAAGAGGGGTATCTTCATCGGCAAATATGTCCTTGTAGGCGGAGTAGGTGTCAGGCAAAATGACTTCTTTCTTCTTATGGTCGATGGCTAATTGAGTCAAAGTGGTTAGAGTGGCACAAGTTAGAGAAGGGTTGGGGATGAAACGTCGGTTGGCCAGAATTGTTCTAGATAGGAAACGAAGGGGTTTTAGATGCGACAAATCTCGCCCCAGAGCGATTTGTGCACATAAGACATCATCTTCGGTTTGATCTAGATAAGCGAAGAGATGTTCATCTGTTAAAGCATCCATGGAGACATGTTTTGGGGGTGGTTCCTGATATCTTTATTTTTCGTAAAGTCCTTCCTTCTCCTGTTTAGTTTGTTCGTGAAGGGCAAGGAATTCAGCTGATTGATCCGTTTCTTCAGCTACCTGAAGTGTCCTTTTCCTCCAATTAATTGTAGGATTCATTTCTGTTAACCATGGAAGTCCAAGTATAACGTTTTCTTTTCCACAGTTCATAACATGGAAGGTTGTGCGTCGAAGAAGTCTGTTGACGTTGACAAAAAGGGTCGTAGTGAAGTTTATCAACCCTCCTTTGTTTAGGGAGGCATCAGCGTTATGCACAGTGATAGGGGAAGAGAGTTGGATCCGAGGAAAACGATGTTTTCTGATGAAATTCCAGTCTATACAGGAGATTTGAGCTCCTGAATCGACAAGGGCAGGAGTGGCGACGACTTTGACCATGTCTGATGCGAGAAGTAGTTGGGTAGGGATTTGCATAGCTTTAATACTAGTACATGGTCGAGATAAAGGAGGTACGTGCATTGCTTTCATCCTCCTGTCTAAAAATCCATTGCCACTTTTCCTACGACTTGTTCCTCCATTTCCTCGAGTCCGGGTTCGACAACCTTGATATCCTTTGGTGGTACTGCAGGTGGTTTCCTTTCAAACTTGACCTTACAGTCCTTCGTCATATGTCCCTTTTGACGACATTTGAAACATCGCCCTTCCTTTCTGCATTTCTCTCATTCTTCTTCAGTTAGTTTCTTTGGCAGGGCTATGAGGTCAACGTCCATGGCGTTAGGGTCTTTGGTTGTTCGAGGGGTGAAGGTTGGGGTAAAGGTGGTATTACCCTTTTTATGCCTAGAGGCGATTTCAAGAGCTCTTTCTTTGACGGCGGCGAAGTGGGTAGCTTTGGTGTACCAACTGGTGATAGTTGTCGGTACAGTTTCCATAGTATAAATTCATCTCATCAAGGAAACAGGGATTCCTGATGCGAAATAGTTAATCAGGACATCATCATTGCTTACTCCTGCAATGGTGACTTTATTTTTAAAGTTAGCGATATAATTCTGGAGAATGGGGTTATACCCTCCAGAACGATTTTCATAGATTCTTGTTTTGGCTAACCAGGCTAACGCTTCTCCTTTTGCATCCTTGTTGTCAAATGTATCTTTGAAGGCGATTTCAAAGTTGGTCCATGATCCTAGAGAGAAGTTCCCTCTGATAAGCTTTGTTTCTCTAAAGGTTGATGCCCAAGTCAAGGCCGTCTTCTTTTTCATATACGATAGGGCATAGGCGATCTTCTTCGTATCTGTGTTATATAGGTCAACGTTGACTGCCAGATATAGTTGGACCGTTCTAAGCCAAGAAAGCACTTCCGATGGGGTGCCATCGAAGTCGTCCGGGGTGCCAAGGCGGAGTTCTGTAGGTTTCTGCAAAGACATGGTATTGGGCGAAGAAGGAATAGGGCGTACTAGTGGGGGAAAGAAAACTCGGCCTGTTTGGGGTTGAGGGGTTGGACTCAGAGGAGTGGGGACTCTGGGAATGGTGAAGGTAGACGATAGTTGCCCGGCGAGGTCAGGAAGGTCACTAGATTCTTCGTAAACAGGGATGTCTGATTCAGAGGGCTCTCCTTCAGAGGATTCTGAGGGTTTGGGGGTTTCTGGTTCAGGTTCTTCTGGGTCTTGGCGAAGACGCCAGCTGAGGTGCCTGGGAAGTGAAATGGTGGGTGATCTAGAACAAAGCTAGTCGCCGTATAGGAGAGTCTAGTTCTTTTGTTATGCTTGAACCGGGTAGGTCCAAGTGTAGCCCTTAGAGTCAAGGGTTCGATGCAGAGTATCATCTAGTGAATACTCAAAGAGTTCAAGATGGATAGCGTCCACTCAGAGTAGGACGAGGACTATGGTCAGGGAGACAGAGTGGAAGAGAACACTCTGGAGTCTGACAGGGGAACAGTTCACAGAGGATGTGAATGTATAAGGGAGAACTAGACTAGGGTACATGGCAGCAAATGGACAGACTTATATAGTGGAGCGGAATGAGAGGCAGTGTGGGAATACTGCCTTGAATGGAAACAAGGCTGTCCGTAGATAAGCTGTATAGAATGCGATAGAACATCAAAGAATAACTGATGAGTCAGAAGATAAGAGAATGACTCATGATTACAAGTAACTGCTGAGTAATCGGGCCGATTACTAGATGTAGGTGAATAAGCATGAATAAGAAGATGTGACTCAGCCTGAAGATGAATTGGATTTATCCCAAATAGGATTATCCAAGAGGAAAATGAAAAGGCTAGAGTCAATACAATGGTTATATGTAGAAGAGAGAAAGAAATCATAACAGTATGTATGTAAGACTGTCCAGAATGAAAGGGAAACAGAATGTCAAAGGCAGAGTAAAGTCTGCAAAATGTAAGTGTCATATCCTGGAGCCAAGGGGCTCCGGAACAGCAAAGGAATAAGTGAGGAACTAAATATAAGGGAAAAGCCTAAGCGACGATACCAGGCACTACCTATAGCCAGAGCTGTGCTGCAAGCGTGATCATGGGAAGTCTGAGAGTCCATATGGGAATGGTGGGGTGCATAATAGGGTGATGGGATAAGGAGACCGGAAATGGTCAGAGTAGGCCCAGAAGGGGACCAGAGGTACAGATATGACAAATATGAGATTGAGAGTATCATCAACCACAGAGAATACTCTGGATGGAGGACATATTTAGTAAAATGGAAGGGATACTCATCCACAGAAAATACTTGGGAACCAGAAGGCAACTTCACCCACCTGACAAGACTTTGAAAGCCTGTAAAGAACAATATAAACTATGATAAAACAACCAATGATCTACACCCCATTCTACCAGTTTTTACTCAAACAAAATAAACCACCTGCCAATTCTTCCATATCTCCATCTTCATACCTAATAGAAGAAGACACTATATTCAAGAACATATCAAGACCCATGCCCACTTCTGCAAAATTGACTACTGTCCTTATCATGACCCATATTAGCCTGTCATTCTCCTTCTAATTATAAACCACTCCCTTCCTTTCTTTCTACCTTACAGATGTCTCCCCCTTTCAATTTTAATCACTTTAAAGTTCATCATCCAACTTTCTGTTACACATCACATAGACTACTCCCAGAGGGCCACCCCTTTTCCTTCTGAAGGGAACAGACCTTGGCTAAACACCAACATCTTGACAGCTGCCTATGGAGAGAGCATAGACAGCCAGCACCAGTTCTGGCAAGGAGAAGCCCAAAGGGCTATGTGGGGAGGGGAACCCATGGGCAATCAAGTACCAGGGTGATGGAATGTGCAGACCCCACCAGTGCCTTTGGAGGAGACCACCACACCCCCACCTGAATGGCCCATGAATCCTATATGGATGTAATCACACCCATGTCTATTTTGCCCAGTATGAGTTTTTCTTATCTTTCTTATCATTCTTATCTATGGACTACTTCTTATTCTCGATTGTACCCCTACACCTGTACAATCTTATTATTCCCTCACCCATGCTTATTGATAGCTCCCCTTTGCCCTATGAACAGTCCCCCCCTTACCTATGATCACTTCTGGCAGTACCCCCCTATCCCTATAAATATGACTGCCTTGTACAGTAGAACTCTAACTAGATCTACATTTAATCTACATGGTATTTAGTTCTCCTGCTATCCCTGAGTGAGGGCTGCAGTCCAAGACTTCCCAAAATCTTACTGGACTTCTATCAGTCTCCTGTCTACTGTTGAGTGACAGCTAGAATACCAGAGATTCTTTATGTCTTAGATCTATATCTGTAGATCACATCACAAAAGATCTAGTTGAACTTTGTTCACTCCTTATTCTAATAAGAAGAGTCTAGTGGGCCTCAATCCCCACTAGGGAAGATCCATCACCATTTACTCTGCCACTAATCCCCCCTCTGAGGGAGAAGAAATTCAAAATGTCAACAACTCCTACCAAGATGTCCTTATCCCTGATTCATCTTGAAGACTTTAAATTGGAGAAAGCTCTACTACTCCTAGCCATCATTACAACCCCTGGCCCCATTTATCCAGAATCTATAGAAGATGCTACTTGGTAGATCATGACCATGAGCAACTACTTCTCCATAATGACAATATCTATACCTATGATCAGAACAAAATCAACACTGCCCTGAATAAGATGAGCAAAGGATGAGGAAAGACATTCTCAGAAGCATACTATAATCAGTGAGAAGAAGGAACCATTCTAGACATCCAGAGTTGGAAAATATTCAAGGAAAAATTCCTTGAAGCATTCTCATCCAAAGAAGTACATCTGAACCACCAAAAAAAGTTAGCTGCTCTCAAACAGAAGAACAAAGACTCCTTCCCTATAACAAAAAGGTTGCAGGAATGCATGCAGGACTTCCAGCTCTACACCAGAAAGATAAAAATGATAGATGATGCCACCCTGACAGAATGGTTCATCAGGGGCCTCAACTCCTTAATTATGGAAAAAGTTATTGGAATAAAGGAGCTGGAAACCCTTAAGGACTGGATTGAAGCCAGTCACAAACAAATGAGGCAGATAGAAAGAGTTTGAGACCTGAAAGGGAATTGATTCAAAGTGGAAGCATGAGACCCAAATGCTATGAATGTAGATGTCATCAAACTATCTCCATTTAACTGTGTCAAGCATATTAAGGAAAATTGATACTTCATATGCCATAAAGTAGGGTGCTCTACTAGGAATCATCTGTGACCAGGAATGTTTTTCCATGCCAATAAGTTCCAAAAGAAGGAACAAATCAAGGAACTCTCCAATACCACCCCAGCATCATTGGCAATCACTGATTATATTAAAATTCTCAGAGATAAGAATATAAAAGAAGAAGATGTCATTAAGATCCTCAAAGAAGTCTATGAAGACCTGATCTACCAGGGAGAGGAGGAAGAAACCATCGCAAAAATAAGCACAGAGGAACTATGAACCTGAATAGAGAAAGTCAAGGGTTTTTGATGAGGAGAGCTCAGTTAGTGTGTCACTCTTCTATGACCTGAATGTACAATCTATAGAATGAAAGTCAATCATAATCCCCATTCAAATAATTCCAGGAACCACTGAAATCAATGCCCTTGTTGACAGTGAAGCAACTAACTGCTTCATCAATGAATCAATTGCTCGAAAACTACATCTCCCTCTTACCAAGTTGAAAATCTGATGGATTGACATCAATGCAGATAGAACATCAAACAAAGGAGGAGATATAACCCATAAAACAACAGTCACCACTTCCATAGGAGGAAGGAGGGAGATATGAGATTACCTGATAATTAAAAGCAGAAAAATCAACATGATATGAGGAATGAGCTGGTTAGCTTGACACAACCTCATAATCAACTGAATATATAGGGAGCTCAAAGGAGGGAAAAAGAGCCTGGATCTCAAAGAACAATGATACCTGATCAAGTATCTAACCACCAACCTGGCAGAGGATCCAAATGAGGAAGTTCTAATTTGATGTTGCACCAACCAGGAAGAGATCAGGAAACTTATGATCTCCACCAACATTGCCTGAAGGGAATAAAAAGTGAAGATAACCCTACTGAAAAAGTTCCAGAAATTCCAGAAGGTATTCTCAGAAGAAGCCACCACTTCCCTTCCCCCCAAAAGGACTTATGATCACCACATTGACCTCCTTTTATTGTTCATCCCATGAAGAGCAAAAAACTATCCTCTGAATCTGAAGCAGACAGAAGCATGCAGAAAGTTCATTGATGAACACCTCAGGAGTGAGAAGATTTAACCATCCAAATCCCCTCAAGCATCCCCCTTCTTCTTCATCAATAAGAAAGACAGAAAGCTTAGACCCTGCCAAGACTACTGATATCTAAATGAGCATACCATCAAAAATGCCTATCCATTACCCCTGATCAGAGATCTAATTTACAAGCTCAGGGATCCAAGATCTTCACTAAGATGAATGTATGATGGGGATACAACAACATCCAAATTGTACCAGAGGATCAGTAGAAAGCAGCCTTCATCACACCAATGGGACTATATAAACCAACCATAATATTCTTCAGCCTCTGTAATTCCCCAGCCACCTTCCAAGCCCTGATGGATGACATCTTCACTGACTACCTTGCTGAAGGGTGGTTGATCATATACATGGATGACCTTCTCATCCATTCTCCAGACCAGAAAACCCACAATGAAAGAACAAAGAAGGTTCTAGAATAAATAATGGAACATAAACTCTATCTAAAATTGAAAAAATGTTCCTTTGACACCAAGAGCATGGAATATCTAGAAATGATAATCTCAGAAGGACATACAGAAATGGATCTGGTAAAACTAAAAGCTATAAAAGAATAGAATCCCCTAATGTTAGTAAAAGGAGTATGCTCCTTTTTGGGGTTCTGTAACTTCTACTGGAAGTTCATTGAAGGGTTTTCCACTAAAGTACAACCCCTAATTGAACTCACAAAAAAGGAAACAAAATGGCATTGGGGAAACAACCAGGAATCCTCCTTCTGAGAACTGCAAAAGCAATTCCTAAAACAACCCATACTCTCTATTTCTGATCCAACCAAACCCTATTTCATAATGACAGATGCATTCCTGGTGAGAACAGAAGGGGTGTTAATATAGAAAGACACCAACAGAGACCTCCACCCATATGCTTACTGATTCAGTATCTTATTATTGGTGGAACAGAATTATAACATCTACAATAAAGAACTTCTGGAGGTCATACACACACTGGATGATTGGAGACATTATCTCATTGGAACTAATCATCTGGTGACCCTCCTCACTGATCACAAAAACCCCCTATACTTCAAGAAGGCAAGAAAACTCTCCCAGAGACATGCACGGTGGCAATTATTTCTATAAGAATATGATCTCATCTTCTATCATCTCCCAGGAGCTCAACTAGGACCAGCTAATGCCTTATCTCAGTTACCAAATCCAAATCTATTTGATGATAACTCCAAACTCCAACTCCTTCCAGAGGAACTGTTTATCAACCAGATCGACCTAGCCCTAAGAGATAAGATCAGAACATCATCAGAAAAAGACCCACTAGTGTTAAATGCACTCCAAAAGATATACAAAGAAAATAACATCCTGGATAAAACCTACCCTATGGATTGGAAATTTGAGAATGAACAACTCTACTTCTGACACTGACTGTACATTCCTCTGGATACTAGGAAGGATTTAGTTCATGCTGTACACTCCTCTGCCACTGGAGGCCACAGAGGACAATATTGCACCATCCAACTCCTGTCTAGAGACTACTGGTGGCCCAGATTATCAACTTTCATATGAAAATACATCACAGGATGCCCTATCTGCCAACAAAATAAAAACATCAACAACCCATCTCACCCACCCCTCATTCCTATTCCAGCCACTAGTCTCCACCCATTCCACACTATCTCCATGAATATGATCACCAATCTACCCCCTTTCAATGGAGCAGACTCAATCTTGGTCATGGTGGACCATGGACTTACATAGCTGGGAGGCTATTTTCATTTCAACTACCAAATCAGTAGATGCTGCAGGGGTAGCAAATCTATTTTTCAAGCATATATTCCCATGCTTCAGACTTCATTCAAAGGTCATCTCAGATAGGGGCCCACAATTTGCATTAGCCTTTGCCAAGGAACTAGTGATACAGAATGCAGAACGTGGAGTTCGAGGTTCTGAGCGATGATCTGATCTACTCTGGGAGGGAGGCGGGGGCTGTAGCGGATGCATGTGGCAATGAAGGCTTCCCTGGTGGCGGCGAACTCGTGGACAAGGATAAGGCACAGGGCTAAGACCTGTCGCATAAGGGCTCTCTCGAGAAGCGGTAAACCGTCCACCATTTCAAGGTACAGCAGATTCCACGTAAGGTTGCATAGATTCTAACTGGGGAAACTATAGAGTTACATGGGCACTATTTATATGTAAGTGGAGATAGATGGGAAACTATCTCCTTCTGGGAAACGGGGAACTACCTGCCATAATAAGCGACAGGGAATGGAAGCGTCCTGGTAGAATGGAACTGGTAGTAATGGCATGCACAGCCAAGGAAGAAGAGAAGCAGGCTGTGCATGAGAAGTCTCTCACGATCGTGAGATAGTTCTAAAAGGGATGTCTGAAAGGATATATGAGATCTATACGGAATGAAGAAGGTAATACCTAGACCGGCAGATGCTGTGTGAAGCAGGAAGGGTGGTTAGGTAACTAGTTGTAACACAAGGGTTAGATCCGTATATCCTAAGGGGAATCATCGGAAGAAAAAGGGAACATGTCCCATCGTCGTTTGAGAAAGGCTTCCATCTCCAATTGGTCCCACTGGAACCACTGTTCCTGTCCAGGTGGGACGTTCTCTTGGTTAGTGGGCAGCGGGGGAGAGGCGGACCAAATGTCCAGGGATTCACCCCAAGCTAAGGGAGAGGAGAAGTCCTCATCCAACTCCATAGGAGCATCTAAAGAAGAAGAAAAAGATGGGGCGTCCAGCACCTCTGGATAAGGGGTTGGAGAGCATCTCCACTATTCCATAACAACTAGCCAGACTACTCAACTATGATGTAGCCCTCTCAACTGCATATCACCCTCAGACCAACAGAGATATGGAAAGAGTAAACCAGGAACTGGAAACCTACCTCAAAATCTTCTGCCAAGGACAGCAAGACCTCTGGAGCAAACTACTCCCTATGGCAGAATTTAATCACAATTTCTTGGTACACTCCATAACTAAACAAACACTGTTTCACCTCATAATGGGATATGAACCAAGAGCTTACCCCCCAATCAGCAAAACCCTCAATCCTACTTTGGAAAGTTGACTTAAACTCCTAGGAATGGCTAGGGATGAGGTATTAGCCACAATCACCAATGCCCAGCAATTTACCCACATCTTTCCAAAGTTCAAACCCTGGAAGAAAGGCAACAAAGTATGGCTATCCAACAAGAATCTTAAAACCTTCTATCTGTCAAAGAAACTCAGCCCAAAAAGGGAAGGATCCTTCTTAATTATAAGAGTACTCTTACCTGTGACATATCAGCTGGATCTACCTCTGACCTGAAAGATCCACAATGTATTCCATGCATCCCTTCTATCCCCATTTATCCAGAATGATGAATACAGGATCGCTGGAACTCCACCTCCACTGAAAATCATAGGTGAAGAAAAGAAGTATAAAATCAGGTGCATCCTTAACCACAGAGGACACTCAGGATGAAGGTCCTATTTAGTCCAATGGAAAGGATACTCTTCTGTGGAAAACACCTGGGAACTTGAAAGCAACTTCACCCATGCTGATAAAATTCTTGAAGCCTATAAAAAATGACATAAACTATTATAAAACAACCAACAATCTATACCCCATTCTACAAATTCTCCCTATACCAAAACACCTCAACCAAGTACACCAGATGATTCTCCTTCATCTCTATCTTTGAACCTGGAAGGAAGAAACATTATACCCAGGAACATATCAAAACCTATTCATGTTTTTGTGACATTAATTACTGCCTCTATCACAACTCTTACTAGCCTGTCATTCCACTTCTTATTATCAATCATTCTCTCCCACTTCTTTTACCTTATAAATACCCCCCTCTTTCTATTTTGATTACTTTGAAATTCATCATCCAACTTTCTCTTGAACTTTACTCCAATGATATCAATCTCTCCTCTCACACTGCCATTTTCATCTTTATTTATGTCCCTTATCCTTGCCCTGGTCAAAGATGTATTCAACCTCCAGATTCTTCCCCCCTTTTATAGGAGACTTGCTTACACTGCCATTTTGGATGACCCCCAAGGAGTTACCTTATTAGAAGCCAACCTCAAACTGCGAAAACTGTCATTCCTCATCCTGCTCATAGACACCTACTGAAGTTATGTCTCCACTCAACTCCTCATTGAAGAAAACTCATTAGAGAATATTACTGAGGTGATCACAGAAAATCTCTGCACTTCCAGAGTGCAAACTCTTGATGCACTCCACTTCTGTGATCTGAGATACTTTATCAAGTGACTTCCCACCTCCACCTTCTTCAGAAAGATCTATCCCATCTATCTTCAACTTCCAAGAAGTATGGGACAGCAAGGATTTAATAACCTTGAACTTGTATGACAGTTTACCTTTCTTAATGGCAGTGATTTCCTGTTTACAGCTGAGATGAATAGAAGGATTACTGGAGAATCAGGAGATAGCTCAGAATGAGAGAATCTTCTTCTCATCCTGATTCATCTCCCCAAGCCTCTTATGGAAGTTAAGGTCCCTGAAAACATGGAAAGATCCAAAGGGGAAAACAACAACTCTCCTCCCAGAGCTCTCCCTCTCCCAATCACCCCATCCCCCAACTCCATATCCACTTCCAGATGACCTAAGTAACCTTTCATCAATCGACTCTCAATCCATAGAAATGAGTCCTCAACTTTGCCCACCCACCCCCAATCCTATCAATGCTATCAGTGTGGAAGTTCTGACCACCTCTGACCCTTCTGCCCCCACTACACCTGTTCTTACTGCAGACTTGACAGACCCAGGCACCCCCAGCATCTATGCCCCCATCACCACCAGGATGGATCTCTCTAGGTGGATGATGGACTGGGATGAAGTTAATGAAGTCCATTGATCTTATCAATGGGGTAATGTCACACATCATATAGACTGTTACAATTTCTTTTTCCATATACCTGTATATACATAACTCTTGTACTGACTCTAGCCTTTCTTTTCCTCTTGGATAATCCCACTTGGAATAAGTCCAATTTGCCTTCAGGCTGAGTCATATCACCTTATTCATGCTTACTTATTGATACACAGTAATCGGCCTGATTACTTATTTGCTATCTGTCATTATGAGTCATCCTTTGTCCTTCTGACTCATCGATTGATTCTTTGACATTCTACCGTGTTCTATATGACTCATATACGGACAGCCTCATTTCTATTCAAGGCAGTGTTCTCACACTGCCTCTTATTCCTCTCCACTATATAAATCTGTCTACTTGCTGCCATGTACTTTAGTCTAGTTCTCCCTTATATAACCACATCCTCTGTGATTGTCCCTTGTCAGACTCTGAAGTGTTCTCTTCCACTTCATCTCCCTGACCCCAGTCTTCATCCTACTTTGAGTGGATGCTTCTTTCTCAAACTCTCTGAGTATTCACTAGATGATACTCTACACCAAACCCTTGACCTTAAGGGCTACGCTTGGACCTACCCGGCACAAGCATAACATAGACTACCCATGGAGGGCCACTCCTTTTCCTTCTGAAGGGGACAGACCATGGCTGAACACCAATATCACCACCATAGCCTATGGAAGAAATGAAGAGGGGCATCATCAATTCTTGGGAGGAAAAGCTGAGGAAGCCACCTGGGGAGAAGAACCTTAAGGGGATTTCATCCCCAGATGGTGGAATGTCCAGGCACCACTGATCCACCTAGAGGAGACCACATCTGCACCAGAGTGGCCTATGGATTCTGCATGGATGTAATACATCCATGCCCCATATTAAATCATATGAACTTTATCTCTTATCTCTGAGGACTTATTTCTTTTTGATCACATCCTTAACACTGATGTGATCTTCACCATCCCCCACCTATGCTTATCTCTACATACCCTTTGCCTTAAGGACAGTCCCCCCTCTACCTATGATCGCTTATTATGATCATAGTCATTCCCCTATTCACTATAAATATGACTGCCTTATACAGTAGCCCCTTAACTAGATCTATGTTTAATCTATGTGATATTTGGTTCTCCTGCTATCCCTAAGTGAGAGCCACAGTCAGACTTACCTAAACCATCCCAGACTTCTATCAGTCTTCTGTCCACTGCTGAAGTAATAGCTTGAACTTGGCAAATCTTTGTGTCTAGAATCTATATCCATAGATCATATCACATTACCCTCTTACTTTTCTGTAATGTTTTGACTACTAGAAGGGCTATGCTCAGGCCTACCTGGCACAAGCATAACAAAAGATCTAAGATCTATGATTGCAACTAGTATTATCTAGATTACCCCCTATTACAGTTTACTGTGACATTGCTATCTAGCAGCCCTCTAATTGGAATGATGACCACCTGGGATAGTAGTGCCTCCTTATGCTACATGAACATTATGGACACAGGACATTGTCCCTCTGGTACTTTTTCTCTTTCTTTCTCCTTCCTATACCAAGGGATTATCCATAGCCTTACCCCTACCTTTTTCTGAGAATCTTAGCTTTGGGATGCATAGCCTCACCACCTCATGACAGAGGCCTTGCTTTTGTTACTGCTTCATTTATCTTAGCTTCAGGATACATAGCCTCACCATCTCATGGTGGAGGCCCTGCTTTCATTACCATTTCCTTAGCTTTCATTTTCCTTCCATCTTAGAATACCCATAGCCTCCTTCTATAGTATATATAGTGAACCTCTCCTGTATCCTATTCCTTAGCTTGATCTCCACATTTATGTATAATCTAGTCTCCTCTGAAATGGAGAGTCTCAGCAGTATTCCCCATCATCTCCACAAGAGTAATCCTTCTCTGAAGTCCTCAACTCCTCTAGAATGAGGAGACATTTACCCCAAAAAGGAAGACACTTAGATCTACAAGATCACCTTAAAAGTCACAAATATACTATCAAAAGGATAGGAAGATGATCTTCACCCTATGAAAAGTGGTATCTCTGAAAGAGGAATGTTTCCCTTGAAGAAAGAAGGATAATCCCTGCAACAGAATATCACTACAGATGAACATAGACAAGAAGGACAGGATTAACTCACTCATTCAGGATGACCTAGGATAGGTCCTATCCCGAAAGAATATCATGAAGGGTATTATAGATAACAAGGGAGGCTAGATTGTACACCCAGCATAACACCCCCCATCCTCTTCTGAAACCCTATCTAACTCATAAAGACCAAATAGTCTTATCATTCATTATCAGAACCCCAATGGTCATAATGCCCCTCACCCTGTATCCAACTCCATTCAATTGGCCTTTATCTTGATCCAGTAATTACCATATGTGCATGCTAACTTGGCTTACATAATCAACTTGATGATCACCTGAAAAAAGTACCCCTAATAGCCTATTATCCTTGAAATGTGATGATTTCCCTTATTGTCAGTCTTCAACAACATATCCTAACCATCTTTTGATGTTTTCTATGGTAACTTTCCCCAACAGTACTTGCTGATATGTCTGCTTGCATTCTCAACACAAAAGTGGAGATTCCACATCACTGACATTAACAGAAACTCCTGGACCATTTCTGATCATCTCAACTATACTTTGATTTTTTTCTGGATGAAGTATTAGATGACTCAAATCTTTTGAATGGCCCTTGACTTGGCCAATATCCTTCATCCATACCTGGAAGATGTAACCTTGTACTAGGTTATGGTCATTCAATTCTAATTGGAAGCATGGCTACTATCTAGATCATGCTATATTTTAGATGAGGTTTCAAGCACCTTTACATTTGATTCTTGATGATGGAACTAAACCAACTGCTGTGTGCTGGCCCATTATATTGACATCTTGAAGCACAGTCCAGAACTTGACCATTACTATTTTAATAGTACCTAGAAATTTTGAAGCTAGGCTCTAAACACACCTAGGATATCTGCTTTATTCTAACAGAACTCCATCTCAATGGAACTAATAGAACTTCCAACAGAAACCAACAGGACTTTATCTCAGTACTTCTGACAACTTTAACAGATTTTCAGGCAGGACTATATCTTAACTGTGAACAGTATAACTTTATTTAGTGGTTAACACCAACCAACAGAACTCAACTGACACTGCATGCATTGGCAAACATGACAGTTCCAGAATAGTATCCAGACTAATGCTATTGCCACCACTGAATAACTGACAAGCATATTGGTTACTAAATATTCCTCTTAAGGGTGTCACCACTTTAACAGATCAACTGAACTTTAACAGAACTTTGCTTATGTAAAGTCTATACTTGAACCATCCTTACTCAGAATGTTACCACTTTCCTCTGATCTTTAAACCTGTCCAAAATACATACAAGTCCAATTTGCATTCAGGCTAAGTTATATTTTACTTGTTCCTTGCTTATTAATTCCTTTTAGTAATTAGCCTGATTACTCAGCTATTTCCTGTTATCCATGAGTCATTCTATTTTATTCTGACTCATTGATTATTCCTTGGCTTTCTATGACATTCTATATGGCTCATCTATGAACAGCCTCATTTTCATTCAAGGCAATGTCTCATACACTGCCTCTTATTCCTAGCCACTATATAAGCTTGTCTTTCTGCTGCCATGTACTCTAGTCTAGTTCTCTCTTGTAATATACCTTCTTGTGTTGCTCCTGTTAGGCTCCTGAGCATTCTCTTCCAATCAGTCTCCCTGACCATAGTCTTTATCCTACTCTGAGTGGACACTTCTGATTATAACCTTCTGAATGAGTATTCACTAGACAATACTCTTTACTAAGTCTTGACCTTCAGCTTTAAGGGCTATACTCATACCTATTCAATCCAAGTGTAATAGCAGGACTCTCCATTGACTTCTCTAGGAAAGAAGAAGAGGCATCATAATGGATTATAAAACAAAGTTGAAAATCCTTCACCAAAGATTTCCTAGCTATATTTTCATTCAAGGAGGATCACTTGGACCATAGGAGAAAGTTAGCTGCTTTATAGCAGAAGAATAAAAAATTCTTTTTCACAATAAAAAGGTTGCAGGAATATATGCAGGACTTTTAGCTATTTGTGGGTAAAGCTCAGATAACAGATAACACCACTTTAATCAAATAATTTATCAAAGGCCTCAATCCAGTAATTGTGGAAAAAGTAATGGTAGTAAAGGATCTGGAAATCCTTAAAAATGTCATATCTGTACCTCCAGTCCCCTCCTGAGCCTACTCCAGCCATCTCCAGTCCCCATATCCCTATGCCCTATATTCACCTCTCATCATTCCACATGGACTATTGGACTTCCCACAATCACGCTTGCAGCACAGCTCTGGCTATTGGTGTCACACACCATGTAGACTATCCACAGAGGGCAACCTCTTTTCTCTCAGAAGGAGACAGACCATGGCTTAATGCCAACATCACCACTACAGCCTATGGAGGGAATAAGGATGGGAGACATCAATTCTGGCAAGGAGAAGCAGAGGGAGTGACCTGAAGAGGAGAACTCATGGATGATACTGTCCCTGGATGGTGAATTGTCCAAGCTCCACTGCTTTCCCTTGAAGAAATGGAACCTGTGCCAGAATGGCCCACTGATCCTGCTTGGATGTAATGCATCCATGCATTTCCTATCTGTATAATGTTTTCTTATCTTGGGCTACTTCTTTTTTTGATTGCACCTCACCATATTGGTGCAATCTCCCCTTTCTCCATCTATACTTATCATCATATATCCTTCACCCTAAGGACAATCCCCCCTTTATCTATGATCACTTATTATGGTCATAGTTGTTTCCCCTTCCCCTATAAATATGATTGCCTTGTACAGTAGTTTCTGTTACAGAACGATGGCGGAGGCCGCCTACGCCGTACCCGGAGGAGCTTGATGCTCCGTCTTTTTCTTTTTCTTCAGGACATTTCGCGGACCTT
>JBBPJU010000591.1:0-20238 GCA_038088875.1 Austroboletus festivus
AAACATTACTCGACATCGCTCGACAGACACTGGAAGCGGCCAATATCAGCCTATTAACGAGCAAGCATATTCCGCTCCCCCAGGATACGGTGCCGTCCAGCGCGCTTGATGATGTCGTATATCTAGGTTGTACGTCTACTCGTTTTGGAATTCCATGTTCTAGACCAATTTTGTGACGATCATCATGTGCTCGAAATCTGCGAGATTCATGGATTTGTCTGGTGAACTAGAGAATGCTTGTACCATGTCCAGTATCTTGAGAATGTATCAGAAGAGTTCAGGCAAAGTGTAGCACACTCACTTCCTCCGCTTTCAGGTTTTCCTTGAGCAAATCGGCGACACGGGCAACATCCTTGATCGTGATCCGTTGGTGGTCCAGTTGGTGATCCGGCAGATGAGGAAAGAATCTACCGAAATCTCGTCGACATTGGACCTTCTGGGACTTGGTCAGTTGCCTTGAAACATCCGCGCTCGTTCTTTTGGTAGCCTTTTGTGCCTTCTTGGATCTTGTAGTCGATTGCTCATATGCGTCGCATGAGACTTGCTCCGTGTCGCTGGACTGCTGTCCCATTTGGTATTCATCACTCTCTGGGCTACTGTCGGTACCCATCTCGATGTCTTCATCTACGATCGCATTTTCTTCATCGTTCCCCTCCTCACCGAGCAGAGCAGCACATACCGCTCTCCAATCCTTTCTGCTGACCCCATCGTCGTGTACATCCTGCGCTCCCCACCCACTTGCAGCATTCTCGAACACTTCCATGATATCATCGTCGGGAGACAGGTCCAGGAGGCTTAGAGCACTGGGAATTTCTGACAGCGGGATATAGGACCGAGCATCGAGGGGCTTTGGGGAATAGTCTTCGACGATGAACCCCCCATGCTCATCTTCTGCCAAGCGAGAGGAACCAGATTCTGGCCCTTCGACGAAAAAGCCTCCGGCGCACGACTCCGAATTTTCCGGTATTCCAGACGATGCCGTGGAATCGAAGGCACTGTCGATGCGATATCTGAGGCGGAAAGAGAGTGCCAGGAAGGAGGGGTCATCTTTATCATCGGTCGATGACATCGTAGCTGAAGCAACTTCAACCAAATCAACAGTACTCTACAAGTTTCTTCTTGACATCTGCTGCAGGTCCACGAACTAATTCCGCAAAAGACCCCAGCTCGCCTCTCAATAACTTGTCAAACATAGCAGCCAACCCCGCTTTCTTTATCCCATCTTTGAGCTCGTCCTGTCGTGACGAATTCTGTAGATTGAACAAAAGATTACGGATGCAAACAACACCTCGGTGCACAAGTCCCGGATCACCATGTCCTACATTCGAATTCTCCTCCACCACATTGTCATCGCCAACGCAGACGCTGGGATCAATGAGTTGTGCTAGCACGAGAAATGCTCTATGGCGTTCCATTTGGAGCCCCAAGATCGCCTCACATGCTGATTGTGTGCTTGTCAGCATCGCCAAAGCACCTGACGCTGCAAGGCGTGTAGGCAGATCGTCCACATCTGACATTGCAATCAAAACGTGGATCTTTGACTGGGAAGATCCGCCATCTTTTACTCCAGCATATCTTTCAAAGACCTCCTCTGACCCTCCAATTAAGTTGCAGATAAGCTCGGTGGCAGCTCTCCGCATGAGCGTGTGGTCTTCCAGCATTAACAGTTCAGCCTTGCTCAGGAGGTGTGGAGTACTTGCGACACGAGATGCCAGGGCTGGACCATGAGATGCCAGATTTGTGAGAGCCATCATGGCTTCGAATTGCTGGAGCGTGCTTGTGGACGGGTGCAGTAGTAGTCGCGAGAGGGGTCGGATTGCATCAAGTACATTACCCTCATTGGGCCCGAAAACTTGAATGGGTGGTGCGGTAATAGCAAGTTTAGCAAGTGCCTGGATAGCTGGAAGAGTCTCTTGGAAAACTGAATCAGGAGATGATGGTGAAGTTTGGATAATGCGGATCAACGTCTTGGCACCCCCGTCTCTCAGAATATCCCCTCTATTTTCCTTGTTCTCGGCGAAACTGAGAAGTACCTGACCGACCGACGACCGAATCCCTCGGCTATCCAATCCAGATGCTGTGGATAGCACTTCCAGTGCCCCACAAGCGATAGCAGTACGACACCGAGCCTGCACTTCTTGCTCAGACTCTAAGGGATCCGCTTGTTCTTCGGCGTTCAGTCCATTCGTTTGTTTCCCACCCTCAGCCATTCGCCGCAGCTTCGAAAGCTGCTGCTGTTCCTGATTCAACCGTGGCTTGTACGCGCAAAGGTTGGAGATTATCACCAGAACCCCGTAGATAAACGTGGAAGCATTCGTGGTGTCCGCGACAGCTCTCCGCTTAGGAACGAAAGAGAAGAGTCGCTTTAGAACTGTGCCATTCGCCAGATTCTTCTTCACGGATGGATTAATGCTAAGATATGCCAACGCCTCTACTACTTCGTTGAGATAAGCGTGGATGTTTTCGCCGTTCAAGATCATGTCGCTTAATTGGGTTGCATGTGTCATGTCCTCTCGCGTTGCCACGCCTGTAGCTTGGACGGTCCTTACAGCTGCTGCATCGCTAGAAGATCCCTGAGCTAGTTTGACGAGGGCAAGGATGGCTGCTGCACGTAGTACATTGTCTGTAGATTGAGAGGACTTTGCTCGTAGCCAAGCAATAGAATCTTCGGGAAAGAGTTGCCGGCAAGCCTTGTGGCCGCTAGCTGGTGCATACAGACGAGCGAGCGCAAGCGTTACTGCCGGGGATGTGGACATTTCGAGAGTAGTGAGAAGGTCGATGAAACCGTCTTCCACGAAGATCTGTGAGGCTGATTGCCAGTCGACTTGGAAGAGCGCACTGTGGAACGTGACTGCTGCGAGCAATGCGTCCTCCTGAGACTGCGATAGATTGCTCGCAATTAGCGGTTGGAATGCATGCGACAGAGCTAACGTCCCTTGGTCTGGCTCATCTCCGTTGGCCTGTTTTCTCTCTAAAGATTTAGAGGCGCGAACACCCTGGCAGAATGAAGAAAGGATGAGATACGCTTTGGAACGCGAGGATGGGGATTGCGAGGGCACGAATGCAGCTACAATGTAGGACAGCTCGTCTGGTAGTAGGGAGGAAGGATTTTTGGACTTGACGAGTAGGTCATCCATATTTTTATCCATTGGTCGTATTGACCACAGGAGCTCGCGGCCACGATGAGGGGAGTAGCGGTCCAGTTCGCAAGCGATTGTATGCTACCGTTATATGTTATCTTTATTTGCGTGTCTTCGAGACTCCGACTCATAACGAGCACCACTGGCGATGAGCACTGGCAAAAACACTCCAAAATCTCTTCGTGGCCCTAGGACCAGTACAATCAACTCTAACCATACAGTCTTATTCAGACTACCTAATGGCGAAGTGCGCAGTATCAAAGTCGAGAAGGATTCGTAAGTCGAGGCTTCGGATTAGACGGTAATCTAACACTTTCAAAGGATCATCTCATTGGGGAGAGTAGGCTCATTCCCTGCCAATGACCTAATCGGACAACCGTATGGATTTGCGTACGAAATACACGAAAAGAGACTCAAACGTTTGCCCCCTCGAGTGATGGACGAAATCGGTCGGTAGGTCGGTATTCATTTTTCGAATCGCTCCGCAAACCATATAACGGCAGAGGAAACGGACGCGACAAACGAATTGATTAACGATGGGGAATTTGTTCAGCCATTAACCCTTGAAGAAATTGAAACACTGAAGAAGTCTGGCTTGCATGCTTCAGTATGATCACATCGTATATCCATGGAAGAATGATCGATGCAACATGATATGTTAGGAAATTATCAAGGTTCAAATCGAGCAACACGCGAATTATTCCTTGAAAACAGAATACAGCAAGGACAAGTACAGAAAGCGGAAGGAGGCAAAGTAATCAAACTAGTGACCCACGATGTACTAATAACCATGGTTCCCCAGGTATTCAAAAAGCTTCGAGACAATTGAACCCACTGTGTATAACATTTGTGAATACTGGTTCAAAAAGGATCAAACCAGGATTCGAGATATTCGCCCCGATTCACTCTCTCAGATGTTAAATTCGGCCAACGTACGCCCAGGCGGACGCTATATCGTGGTTGACGATGCTTCCGGATTATTGGTTTCATCCGTTCTCGATAGAATGGGATGCAAGTGAATTTCACTGCAATCGTATATGCCATATTGATTCTTTACAGGTGAAGGTCGAATAATTTCAATAAACGACGCTGACTCCCCTCCTGCATACCCCGTACTAACCTTAATGAACTATGAAAAGGAGACTCTAACATCCCTTCTATCGAGTTTGAACTGGGCTACAGCCCAAGAAGATTACACCCCTGGTAAATGTCTTCAGTCCATAACTACCACAAAAACGTCATCTTCTCCACAGTAGTAGCCCCGCTTGGACCCACGTCAGGGCGCATACGCTCGGAGCGCCAGCGTATACGCCTCGACAAGCGAAAATTAACTTCAGATGCCCTAATGAGTACACGCCAAGAACTATTTTCTGGGGAGTTTGATGGGCTTTTAGTCGCTAGCGACTACGATCCGTTTGAGGTCGTGGAGATGCTGTCACCCTATCTCGTTGGGTCTGCTTCAATTGTCGTGCAACACATGTACCTCCAGGTACGTCTTCCGCTTGTCATTCTGACATTCCTACTTATCATGTCACAGCCTCTAGCAGATTTACAAGCAAAGATGCGACTTATCCCTAGTTATCTCGCACCCTCTATCACTGAGACATGGTTACGCCGCTATCAAGTCCTCCCTGGGCGAACTCATCCCACAATGAATGCGCCTGGTTCGGGAGGGTTTCTCCTCCATGCTATCAAAGTGTATGCTTGCCCAGTTTTTCATCCATTCTATGGCTAAATTCCCTTGTTCAAGCTACGATGATTCGAACGCGGCGGCAGTCACATCGCGGCAAAAATTGAAGAAAGTCACTGGAGCTATGGAATCAACACCCGGACCCCATTCTCCTATGCGAGTGGATTCGGTAGATTGTGTTGACACTGATTAATGGAATGATACAATTGACATGGCAAGAGGCAATTCCGTTGACAATAGTGACAACTCAGCGCGTTATGGGTAGGAGCTCGGGAAAAACGGCAGCGATAATCTGTCCATAATCTTAAGTCGGCGGAAACTATATGGGTGAATAAACACACCTCATCAACGATGGTATAGGCAATATGTTGGTTTAAACGCCGATTCTGTAGCACGGCGAATATGCGCCGGGCTCCGCGGCGGGCATTCGAGCGACCTATCATGTTAGCGGCTAGGTCTACAAACTCCTTTCATTAGCTCAAGTTCCAAGCAAGTTGTTTTAATCAGACCTGGCATCAGCGCCGAGAGTTTACGATTAGCTTCATCTCGGCTCTGAAGCTTTTCTTCGGTGGTCCGAAGTTGCAAAGGTGCTTTGAGCTTGCCTTCGGGCCACAGGTTTTCTCGGAACATGATAACCAAGGGAAGAATGCGACTCTCTTCAAACAGAGACCGTACGCTCTGTCGTATTTTCCTGCAAAAAAACAAGTTATTACAATGGCTTGCATTACATTTCGGAACTAACTGTTCAATAGTGTCCCCGAAAACTTGTTGAAGTATGATCACAATCGCTTGGCGACGAAGCCAATTATTTTGTCTATGAAGTTCGAATATGGCAAGTACCAAGTCACAAATGGGGGCGGAAAAACTGGATGTACTGGTCTCTCCATTCAGCGGCTTAAGGTCCCCTGGCATCTGCATAAGAGTGTCAAGAGGGGCCATTTTTCCAAATTGTTTCATGGCTTGGGCAATGATTTCCTCCTCGTTGAATGACGAACCGACGGTCCCAGTAAATTCGGCCACTTGCCGACTGAGACGTTGGATCATCACATCCAGCATCGAGGGGCCGAAGAACATGTCATCGATGCTTTCCGTGACAGACCGATACATCGACTGAACAATGCTCCGTCCAGAGAACCCTCCTTGGACTTTAGTTGTGCCGTCGCTGACCTCGGAGGCAATGAAAGGTGACTCCCTCGACAGAAATACGCGAAGTTCTGTGCTTTCACAAACTTCTGGGATCGAAATCAAGCTCTGTAAAAGTGGTCAGTCTTTTCACAGGGCCTCAGTTAGAGCTTATCACGCACCTGCATGTATTTCTCTAAGGCTTGTCTCCTAGTGTCGATGAAGCCCCCCGAAAGCGAAGTAACCAGCCGCTTTCCAGGAAAGTCAAGACCACGAATTATAGAGTATTCTTCACGTAGTTTGTTGTGCATCCGCAAAAATTCATTGTATCGTCGTGCAACGACCCAACCCGATGAGAAAGTCCCGTCTGGCGACAGTTGTTGCACCTCAACGAGGTACCGGACCACGGATTTCCCCTCCTCTTCAGCAATGGTTGAGCTGACAATAGAAACCCTTGTTCTTTGCGGAACGAGGCGATTGGCAAACTCTTGTTGCTCGTACTGGTTTTTTTGAAAGTGCAATTCTCTTAGCTCCCTGGTCATCGAGGCCTTTGCTTTGCGGAGAAGGCGGAGTTCTTGAGTATCTCCGGTTAGTTCAGCTTTCTTGACGAGAGTATCCAGCATCGTCGCATGAACCTCCAACTTTGATATTTTTTTGCTAAGACGGGCAATTTCATACGACAGCTGAAGGTCGCCAGGCCCTGCGAGCTGAAATGACCCCTGTCCGACGGCATGTGCATCATCCATCGCGTCATCCTCTGTTTCTTCATCATCAATATGTGGGCCTTCCTCATCCCCGAACATTCCACGTGGTTTCTTCCCGTCCGAAACTAGGAAAGGAGTAGTCGCCTCGTGCCCATGATCTCGTAGACGGATAGAGTGCTGCTCCGTAGCAATAATGTCGGTCAATGCAGCCTGGATAGCTTTCATACGCTCAGATTCATCCATGCTAGATTTTGCATCATCTGGGTCATTGAAGAGGGGGGCACGTGGAATATCCGAGGATGTATCCGAAAGGGGAGCCATAAGAACGTCGATATTACTACGGGATGTTGTGGGGGGCGAATAAACCAGTGGACCTTGAACTGACTGAGGGTACTTCGAGGAGTGAATGGATGAAACAAGAGACGGAGATGACTCGGAACGAGGAAGTTGGGATTTGGTCCGCGTTGACACTCCATGAATCGATCCACCAGTAGGCAAGTCAAGGTGCTGTAGTTGCAGCTTGACAATCGGCGCGGGGCCTTCTACGTCAGGGCCGCCAAGCGAGGCATCTTCGATCACCCGAAACCACAACTCTGACTTTTGAAAATCTTCAAAATCACTCTCCATTTCATGTTCTACCTCCCTTTGAGCTAGCATGACACTCCGGCGAACTTTCTTATTCTCAGTGGCGCTAGGCACCATCTCGCTGGAAGCATAACCTCGAATAGCATCGATATGTTTTTGTGAAATTGGGGACAAGGATGGGTGAGGGGGTATGGCTGAGAAATATAGATCGTTAATTAGGCAGATGTCCTCCCGTAAGGTTGTCGAGTTGGTGGGGCCTTGTATTGGATCGCTTTCGTCATCAGACGTGTAGTCTATCGACTCCAGGGGGTTCTTGAAACTTTCTACAGTTAGCCAAAACTGAACAAGCAATGAACGATGACGGCGATCCATAAATTCCATGAAGTATGAGAGAGAGGTCGGGTTGCCAAGAACGTCTCTGAATGAGACTCGAGGTCGTGTACGTGTTTCTTGCCCGACAGCCGTCTGATTGAAATGAAAATCTAAGCGATATCCGTAGGAACGTGAAAGATTTGACGTACTGAATCTTGCTCGCCGCCTAAGACAACAATTCGTTGTTCAACAGTGCGCTTTGCAGTATACAGCCTATCCAGAAATGCCACGACGTCCTCGGTCTTCTCCCCATTTATCCACTCTTCTTTTTCGTGATTAGCTATCTAGAAATTAACTCCTTTCTGTGGCACAGACCATCAAAAAATATACCAAGTAGCAACCTTGTCCGACGAATTTCGCCCATTATGTCATTTTTGAGGCGACGCGCGTCCAAGAGAGAAGAGCAACGATTAATACTGCGAAGGAATGACTCAAATTGACGAACGTCGGTACGAATAGTGATTGCATCTCCCCCTGGTGCAATTGTGGATGGGATACGGCGATGGCGTCGCGGAGATTGGGCTTCAAGGACGTTTCGTACCTTGGAAATTAATTTTCTACAAAGCATCAATTAAGCCATAACTCCAAGAAAAAGGAACATACTGTTGGTGTATCGCAGCTCCAGCCTAAGACTAAATTCAGATGATGGCTAGCATGTGGCACGCAGATACTCACCACCTGCTCAATTGTGCGATTCCAAAAGTCAGGATCCGTGATCATATCCATGATTGGATAAAGCACAGTGCAGGCCACTATCTCTCGAACGACTAGCTTGACTGCCTTGCTTCGTGCTTCATTCTCTGGGAGGATATACGGAAGGATACGTTCTACTATGCCCCTCAAATGCATTTCCTCATTCTGTTTCGTGAAGGTAGACGAAAGATTGTCTACCGCTGGATGTAACCTTTCGCCTTTTCCGATATACCGGCTAGCCAAAAGCATGTCGAGTTCCTCCGACTGGGTGAGATGACGCTCGAGGCCGGCACCACGAAGAGCGACCTCTGACTGACGGAACTGCTCGACATGAGAGGTGACCTTTGGCAGGACGCGGTTTACAATAAGGGAAGGAATGTCGACAGTGGCTGCACGTTGTGAGAGTTGTTCAAGTGCGGTATGTAGAGTCGTTGACACGGCAGTAGGGAACGAAGGGGAGGACGAGATGTCCTTATACCAGGAGAGGACGAAATCACGGACTACAAGAATCATTATCTCGTTCAGGTTGGAGGACACTACAGGCATGTCAGGACATAAAGATGGCAGCGACTGAGGGGGCCTATGCGACCATTGAGAGCGTGTAAGAACCGCCTGCCAGGCAGCAGGGGTCGAGAAGGCAAGTGGACGGGCGGCATGAGAGAGCGGATCTATAGGTGCAGGTGCGCTTGCATCGAGCCTGTATACAAGGAAAAAGTAGGCAAGGAGAGAAAATGTGACCACGAGGAGGGTGAGTGGAGCGGCGAGGACGCGGGTGGCGACTGGGATGGATATGACGAGGACACCGAGGACGAGCATGGTCCTCGTCGTGATCACAGGACCACTTTCATACATGAGCCCGGAGTGTTGCATCAAGTCGAGCTCGTGTCCGAAGTGGGGTTGGTTGTTCCGTATGCCGTGCAAATTGAGTAAGAAATTAAAAGGAACAGGGTCATAGTATGATCACAGCCAGGACCCGAACTTGCTGCAACCCACTCCGGGCGCCTTCGTACATACATAAGCCATCTCTCTGCCCCCACTCCTTTGCGTACGTCCTTCGTAGTCCAAAGAATGTCTGTCGCGCAAGGTCCGTCCCGCGCGCTCTCCACTACAGAAGGATTCGTGTGTGGTGGTATTGCAGCCTGCATTGCGGTGAGCCATTGTTGATCCGCTTCATTACGTTCCACCTTCTATACAGGTGAATAGGTTACAGTTTCGAATCCTGCAGAAGTCGCAAAAACGCGTTTGCAACTCCAAGGCGAGCTAGCAAAAAGTGGCGGAAAAAAGGTTTACAATAGTGCTATTGACGTTTTTGCAAAGACATGGAGGAATGAAGGCATCCATGGTCTGCAGCGAGGTCTTGGTGCAGCAGTAAGTTCACCCTATCACTCCGTGAATAATTCTCATATTTTGCTAGTATGCATATCAGGCAAGCGTTTTCACGTTCACTTCTAAACGACCCATGTGACCCTTTGCCAGATGCTCCTCAACGGTTCACGCTTAGGTAGCGTCTGGTCTATCTCGATCATTCTCAAAAACTAACATGACCCAGGATTTTACGAGCCTTTTCGCCGGACGATAAACCGTGTCATAGGCAGGCCTGTGACGGATCAAATACCTCTAACATCCATAGCAGCCGGCGCTGCTAGCGGGGCAGTTGGCGCGGCCCTCGGGAACCCGTTGTTTCTCATCAAGGCTCGCATGCAAGTTCGTTCATTTTGATGGGCACTTTTCTTGCATTATATATTGACTATCATTTGTACAGGCATATTCTCCCGCGTTACCAGTCGGTACTCAACATTATTACAAAAACTCCTTTGACGCACTCTCAACAATATTTCGGACCGAGAAATTCCGAGGCCTCATCCGTGGTATGGATGCTGCTATTCTTCGAACTGCCATGGGTTCTTCTGTTCAACTACCAACCTACAATTGGACTAAGAACCAACTTGTCTCCCGTGGCATTTTGCCTGCCAACAGTATCTGGACATATCTGGCTAGTAGCTCCATCTCGGGGATTTGCGTGGTATGTCGTGAGGTGACACGTAAATTTCCATCTTATTCTGATGGGTCTTGGCTAGTGCATTGTAATGCAACCTGCAGATACGGTGAGCACGCTGGCCTCCTGATGGGTCTCCTGTGTTAACATCTACCAGGCTCTTACTCGGGTGTATAACCAACCAACAATACAGTTGCCTGACGGACGACTACAAGGTACATTGTATAAGAATCCTATCGATTGTCTTTGGAAGACTTTCCAAGCAGAGGGGGTACTTGGATGGTATAAAGGTAAGAGACCTCGCTGCTTCAATTATCCTTATAACTTATGTCCCTTTGGGAACAGGCTCGACAGCACATTTTCTACGCATTGCGCCGCATACGTAAGTATAGATATACAGTATAGGACATTCTTGACTTTGTTGACTTTGCAATTTAGAATCATTACACTGACCGCGAATGATATCATACTCAGTCTCTACAAGGAGTTCGTGATTAAGAGAGGGGTCTTGTAAACATTCAGCCCACCTATTCACCTAGACATCTTAATGAACATAGTCAATGAAAACCATTTCCCATTTTTTAAAAGTGTTTTTGGTATCCTGCCGCCACGAGGGCTCGTAGCACAGTGGTAGTGCGTGTGATTCCAGTATGGGTATCCACAAGGTCATCCGTTCAATCCGGGTCGAGCTCAATGCCTTGTTTGTCTTTTTCCTTGGTTGTATATTGATCGCAAATGATCATCGAGTAGAATCAGTTTGTGGTTGCTAGCTCAATTTATCAACGTCCATTTGGAATTTTTTCTCGTAGCCAAATATATCTCGCTCTCCATCCACGCCGACGCCTGTGTAGGAACCAAATTTGTTACCTGACAAAATTCAGATACTGAGTAAGGTAAATGTATGAAGTGACTCACAAGATATCGCTGACCAGGTTCGAAAGGACTTTGAGTGCCACCCTCGAGTACAGATTCGCCAGGAATATCCCATACTGTAACTTGCGCCACTCGCTTCGATGGGTACTTATGGGTTCGAGTATCTTTGACGACAACTACACAGAAAGCCTTTACATCGCGTGCTGGACAGACCGACTGGCTTGGCCGTCAGTACCGATACTACTCCGGAAACTGGGATCTCGTACGTCGAGCTCTCTCTCAATCTCCTTCGAGGCTTCGTCCCGTTCCCGGACATCCTTCTCTCGGATGTGTTGGGCCAACCAACCGGCATCTTCACAATCTATGGATGACATGATGTTCTTGGCTGCCTCGCTGTCTTCCTGCAAGGTATCATACATGTCATAAATTTTATCAGGTGGGCCATCTGCTGGACGATTAATACCTATGGACGTGGAGAAAATGCACTGCATTACCGTCGTGCTTGGGCTTGAACTTTCGACTAGCACGTTGTTCAAGACGTTCTGCGTAGTCTAGTAGTCTATACCTCCGTTTTTCGTACTCGGACCATAGTTTTGAAGCATGGGACTCTCGCTTTGTCTGTGGGCAGTAGGTAGTCAAGCCAACGAATATTTTACTTGCCATACCTTCCACTGCGAGCTCATATTTAACTCCTCCTTTGCATTATGCGGTCCTTCTCTGCACCTTTGACCACTGTCATCTTCGACGAATTCTATGTACGCAACAGGGTACGCCTGTCCAGATATCAGAGAACAACACCTAAGATCACACACAATTATACCTTAACTACGGTGAGCATCATGACCGCGACATTACCACCGTCCGCCGTCAAGCTGCTTAATGTCGCAACTATTGGTCGACGTTGAAAGCCGAGCTTTATGTGCCATGGCGCCATATGGGTGGAATTCCCGGTCAGCAAGAGAACGTTCGAATCGTAGGCTTCCAGGATTTCACAGCCTTCCTTTCGCTCCGCCGAGAGCTATGAGTAACTGAATGGAGCGAGGACCTCATGGACGGTGGCTGGACTAACCTTTGCGCACGCCATGGCAATTTTGCGACCTATTTTAATTCTCCCCTTTCTCACAGCTCGTGCCATTGGAGCGTCAATACGCGCACGCAGCCTATACCAACCGTCAGTTACTTCAAGCTCAGGATGGGTCTGAATTGGTACGCTATCGTCCTCCGGACGACCAGCGGGCCAGATTATATCTGAGATACACAGTACCATCGGTGATTCAGCCGATGCATCCCTGGCTGTAATCAATCGTAATGGTGGACGCGAGGAGCTGTTCAAGTCCCGTTGGTATCTAATGGCACGTTTGAATTGCAAAGCTTTGCGTCTTTCGGTTCAGTCTGCTGACCTGTACATGAACTGACGAATGACTTCGGGCCAACACCAACGTCTCTTGCAAGGGTCACTCTCACTTGCAGGGTCGAGAAAAACCATACCAGCCAACTTCCAGAGAATTAGGGACCAGTGATTGTCAACCCACGCTTGTCTAGCGAGCGTACAGCCCTTTGTAGATAGTTCTTCCAGCACGGCGGAGCGACCATATGCAGAAGGCGAGGATGGATGAGGCAAACTTGGAGGAAAACATGACCGGGTAGCAAAAGCATAGAATAGTGCTGTCCTAGGGTTTATCCAACTGAGCTCCATAAAATTTCTGGGATGGAGTATCAGAATGAGACTGAGGGCAAGGAAAACATAGCAAACATACACTCCCATATCTTCAAGCTGTTTGGCACTAAAAGTTTGTGGGCGTAAGCCTGATGTAGCGAGAGTTCGTCTGCCAGAAGAGAGAGCTGACATGCGAATTCGAGTTCCGAGGAAGAAATGACAAGTCCGTAACAAACTTACTGAGGTCGAAGACACTCCTGACGTTGTCATACTTGTTCTGTCGTGGCGATGGCGGAATCGAAGGCGGATATATGCGGTTCACGATTGTGCCAGGGCTCAAAGGAGTTGGTGGATACTTTGAGCGCTCAGGTATGGGTATTCCTGCAGTGCCAGCACTAGCTTTAAACGGTGTCACAAATTTCGGTCTTGTTGTAGTACCCCCACGACCGAGCGTGAAACCCAACGGTCTTTGAATTGTGGCATGGTTCGCGACCGAGGATGGACACAGCGGTAATACGGCTGTGACAGCTTCAGTAGGATTGGAGGCAGAAGGGTGGTGGGTAGGTAGGGGTGAGCTGACACTTGGAGTAGGTACTTGTTGATGTAGCAGCGTGGATGGCATCGTATGAATCAACGGTGACCTGAAAGGCTTTGTTTGTCGTTTGCCTCCCAACGAACTGTGTGATCTGGATGATGCGAGCTCTGCATGTGCAGATCTAAAAACGGAAACAGAGGTGGGCGTCTCGGGCAGTTGCATGGAGAGTTCACTTCCAGCAGAGGCAAACGTCGCGTGTGTGGGGGAGGCTATATGGATGGAGTGCGATGGGACCTGGTCTAGAGGATGGTCATCTTCCTGCCATTTCCTCATCTTCTCCTCTGCATCTCGCATGGCTGCGGTGGAGGGAACGAAGAGCGATTTGGGGTTCCCACCACTAACAGACGATCTCTGGAAGCCGGGGATCGCAGCGGTAGCGGAGCTGAAACCGATGCAGGACTTGGACGAGTTCGAGTTGAACCAGGTTGCATAGTCAAACTCTGGAGCACCGTTAGATAGCTCTACCTCGTTCGAAGATGCATATGTGGGCTTGGCAGCGCTGGTCGGCGTGGTGATGACGGATGCAGGCTTGAACACGGGGCGTGACCGAAAGGGATTGTCGTCGTCTTCTGGAGGCGGAGTGTCGGTGGAGTCGAAGGCGTGTATGTCGTCTTCACGAACCTGATCGTCAGAGGTGGGGGAGGAGAGACGGATACGCTTGCAGGGATTGAATGGCATGATGGTGGTGGTGGTGGTGGTGGATGATGCGATGAATATCAAGTTCTCGTCGCTTTTATACGCAAACATTATTGACCGAGTCTACCTCTGTATTCCGTGCATTCCTCGCCGGCCCCACATCCGGTCCTCCCCCGCTACTTGCACCTCCCCATACACTCCCATGAGCGGTGTAAACTCACTCTCCCTAAAACCACCTCCATCCGGTCCCGCTCCTCCCCCTCCCCAGGCCACCCCTGCTCAGTCTTCTGCCACCACACGCGTCCCGCACCATCCCTCCACGGTCAACGGTACACAGAAACCAAAGAAGAAGAATGATGCACCAGTCGATCCCGCAGTCATGTACGAGAGTCTCAAAAATCGCATCGCTGCCCTCGAAGAGGAAGAGGTTCTCGAAGAAGAGGAGGAACGCCAGTTTGGTGTGCACAATCTCCCTCCCTTCCCTTCCTCTCTCATGTTCTCGCAGCCGAGGAGGCCGTCAAGTCCGTCAAAGGTATGGGCGAAAATGCTATCCATGCCCGATACGTTGAACTAGTATGTCATTCATAACGAACCCTCCGTACCTTTATGCATGTCCCCGCCGGTGTAGTTTGCCGAGCTCAAGAGGCTCGAGCGGGATCATGCAAAAGAGAAGCAAAAACTCGTCAAAGACAAGGACGCAGGTTCGTCCTACACACCTCGACTTCTGCCATCGTCCTCACCCGCTCAAAGCCAAAGGCCAGCTTACAAAGGCTAATCAAACCAAAGCAAAAATTGAGAATCTAGCCCGAGAATTGCAAAAGGTGACCATTACTCCGTTTTCTAGGAGTTAGTTAACAGCCTACGCAGGACAACAAGCGACTCCGGGTGCGCACTTACCTCCGAAACGGTCCCCCATATCTGACATTCAACCTAGGAAGATAGCAAACGACTTGCACAGTGCGTAGAAGAAGCCCAGGAAGAAGTTTGTATGTCCTCTTTGTCCTTGACTGCTTACTCGACGTCTCATAGATCATGCGAATGAAAAACGACATGGCAAAAAGAGTGGACAAGGCAAAGTTGCAGGACATGAAGTACCGCGAAATGCCAGACATAGTTGTCAAGGTCGTTTGTCGTTATCGTGCAGAGCTCTTCTTCAAAATTTCACGCAAAACCAAACTTTCCAGACTTTTCAATGCCTGGACTGACAGAATGGAAGGGGCAACCGCAAAAAAGGGCGACGGGAAAACAACCACAAGTTCCGTGGCCCATATGAGCGGATCTGCGAAATCCGAGATCGCAAGTACACATTCCTGGAATACCACCAGTATATCATCCATGCAATTTATATTCTCTCATAATGGACGGACTCTGGGCGTGGACCATACGCCAGAAGAACAAGGGATGGAGGACGGCGATGAGATTCTTGCCGTGGAACTTATGGACCTTACCGAAGGTGCTAGTCTAGATATTCGAGTAAGTTGGCCCAAAAAGCTTGATGTCATAGTGCTATATTTCATGTCGCTTTAGGAAGAACTGCCTGAACACCGTCGCCAGAAACTCAAGAAGAACTGGACAGATGACCCTATGGAGTAAGTTGTGCATTGGCCTTCCTTGTAGCTGTTTTGATGCGTGTCTAGAGCTAAACGTTCACTTGAGGAGATTTTTGATAACGTGTATATCTTGCCAATTACTGTTATGACTACCTTGCTTACGTTTGACAGGGTGCGAGAACGCCTGAAAGAAGTACTCCGTCAATACGAGCTTCGAGAACGACACTTTGAGTGTGTGATTCGATCGAAAGAACTGGAAGTGTTACTCTCGCGCGCACGAGCTGCGGAACAAAAACAGCTTGCTGATAGTGAAAAAAGTCGAGCGGACAGGACTGAAGAAGAGGTTGGTTCTCATATCTTAGTTTGTTTCCTTGACCTAATAGATTCAGCGTCGACGTCTTCGAAAGGAACTCGAGGATATGCAACATAACCAGGCAATGCTTATTGATAAGCTTATTGCTTGTTGTAAGGAGGTGAGCATGACATTGCTCCTTCTCACTGAGCGTTCGTGTTAATAGACAAGCAGCCAAATGCGGAGCGCACGCATCGGCTATTTTCATCACTTCGGGAAGAGCTGGAGAAACGAGGTAAAGTGTCGGATAGTAGCGGTGTAGGAAGCTGAATGTATGCGGGCGCGTTTGTGCAAGCAATACATGTCAGGCAAACAGTCTACCCCAGTTCTCGAGTGTTGGAACAGTACATGATTGAGGAAGCCACCAAGTGAAGTCAGGATACACCGTCTAGGATACAAATCAACGTCAAGGTCGACGATACGTTTTACACCAAAGCGTCCAATTCTTCAAGATTCACAACGTAACCGGACTTGGTGAACGTCTTACCCTTAACCGACTCTAATCCCTCTCCTGCATAAGTGACGAGCGGCGAAAGCTCAATCTCGACACCTTCCTTCCAATGCGCACCGGCGTTTTCCAAAAATCGTCGGTGCTGATCCAAAAGGTCGCGGCGACTGGTCTCCGGGTCGTCTGACCCAGTCCCTGGCGCGTTCTTCAAGGGACTAAACTCTTCCTTCCGAGTGACTTCGAAAACAGTAAAACTACTAGTGAATGGGAACACGTCGAATACGAACAACTCGAGCTTCATCCCATTAGGCTTGCTAGGTTTCACGAGTTCACCCGTTTGTAGGTCGATGGTTGGGATTTTCTTGCGTGCAATGTGGTAAGCGAGCTTGTCCTCAAAAGATTCAACCGACTTAAGGAAAGCAGTGGTGTAGAAGTGATTGGCAATGTTGCCAGCGTTAAACGTGAGCTCTCCAGTCTCTTGGTTTTTGAGCTCGGCTTGCTCCTTGGTAATTTCCGAGTACTCTACGACACTGAACTTGTCTCCGCGGCAAGCAACGACACCAACTGACTCCGTCGGTGATGTTTTTGGGACCACCTTGGCAGCACAATCGGCCTGTCTGGCTATACAATAACCGAGGAAGACAGGATCGGCGACCTTGACAAGACAGTTATCGACGCAGTACGCATGAACGTACTGGATGCCACGATCGGCGAGGTCAGAAAGGACTGAGTGCGAACTTTTGGATGGGGACAGAGGAGCGCGAGTAGCGGCATAAAGACCACCGTTACCATCAGGTGCAACAGCAACGCGGGAGGAGGTTTCGAGCATGATTTTACCCTCCATGGTCAGGCAGGGTAGGGTACCTAGAAAGCAAGATCGGTCAGCAAAGATCAATGAGACATGCGCGATCAAGACAGGTTACCTTGTTCGAAAATGATGACATTTTTTTCCTGGAGACCAAAATAGTCGTTGGAAGCAAAGAAGGATTCCGTCTCACGCCGGGTGGGCCCACTGGTCATCACATACCAGGTAATCACGACGGAACCCTTTGTCTTTTTAAATCTAGTCTCAGTGATCGTCTGGAGGCGAGCGATGCGCTCAGCTTGGTACTGGAAGAGGGATTTGTGAGAGGGAAGACCGATATCATAGCAGCCCTTGGGAGCGGAGCTACCGAGCCTTGTGCCCTGACCGCCAGCCATGAGGAGAACACCGACCTGGCCATCCGCAATGGCCCGGAGACCGATCTGGTTCCATTCATCCGCTTTGGCAGGGTCGGGGGACGCGGACTGACGGGCATCAGCAGGGAGGGGTTTGATGGGGTCCGCGATATGGGAAGGATCGGCGGCTTCTTTCTCGAAGGAGATGGCCTTTTTGTAGACTCTACCCACCCGCTCGGCATCGATGCCATCGAGCTGGTAGATAAGAGCTGTGCGCTCTTGATCTGTGAGTTTGGACCAGAAGGTGAAGAGATGGTCTTGGCCAGCGGCCTGATATCTCTTGCGGGTGTTCTCCATGGAGAGGATCACTGTGGAAGTAGGTGAACGAAGAGAGAGTAGGTCGAGGGGACGAGTATTTAAAGCAGCCTCGGCTTGAGGGCATTCCAACTCGGAAGCTCCCGTAAATGGAATGTAATATCGCAACGCACTTGGCGCATACAACGCTCGTAAGAATTGACATCACCTGCCAAGTTACGTAGACACACAGGTGGACTTGAGCGCTAAGCTCAAAGTTGTAATATGACACTAGGGTGCACGTTTCCGATCCTACTGAAGGCACCGCCGACTATACTGGACAGCTTGATTGTAGGTATATGCTACTTACCTCCCTTGTGATGGTCGCTCCTATGTGGTAGGTCCTTCACTTGGCGACATTCTCATCATATACTACGGTACTTAGTATAGAGTCCTTTTAAATCAGAGAGGTCTAGTTCATTACATACTATTGGGTAGAATTTCCCAGGTGGTGTGAAACGAGAAGACGCCCAAATTATATTTCCGATTGGTTGATGCTATGCCCAAAACAGGGTCAAACGTGCTCTATACCTTTTTCATCCCCATGCACGCTGCCCATCCATGAATCTCATCATCCCCCTGGTCCTCTTCAATGTTGACCACTTAACGGCACGGCATTTTACCGGGATGATTCCAGCCTCCCCGCTAAGTCCACGACTATAAATTCTTGTACGCCAATGCCTTTGGCACATCCGCCCTTCCCTCCTCCCTCTCATCCTCTTCATGCAGAGACTGCTTGCCTTCACGCTGGTGGGATTCTCCCTCACAAGGTGTGCGTTTTCCTTCACCCCCGGCTTTTCCTATGGTTCCGAGAAAGTCCGCGGTGTCAACCTTGGTGGGTGGCTCGTGCTCGAGGTGTGTCCCTCCCCACAAACGTTTTCCTCATCTCTAACTTGTTCCCTAGCCGTGGATTACTCCGAGTATCTTTGACAGCACAGGAAACGATGCCATCGTCGACGAATGGACATTCTGTCAATACCAAGATTACAGTACGGCATTGGGTGTTCTGCAAAACCACTGGAGTACGTGGATCACCGAAAACGATTTCGCTGCCATCGCTGCTGCGGGGTATAGTATTACTTCCATTGCCTTTAACCAACCTGTTCACTTTACCTACAGTCTGAATCATGTGCGCCTTCCAGTTGGTTACTGGGCATTCGAAGTTGGTCCCGGAGAGCCGTACATTCAAGGGCAATTACCCTATTTGCAACAGGCGGTAGAATGGGCCGGAGTGTACGGAATAAAGGTCATCATTGATCTTCATGGCGCACCGGGAAGCCAAAATGGGTTCGTGCATCATGCATCGAATGATCATGTCATCTGATAACTTATCGTCTTCCTGATAGGTACGATAACTCTGGCCATAGGATGCCGTCCCCTACTTGGCAGTCGAATCAAACCAATATCGAACGAACTGACTCAGTTATCAAGATCATTGCTTCCATGTTTGCTGGACAGCCGGATGTTGTGCCTATCATTGCACCCCTGAATGAGTGAGTTTTCCGTGTGCAAGACTGCGAGAAGTGGTCCATATGTCAACGCTAGGCCGGCCGGGTATCTTGGCTCTACTGTTCTCAGTGCTGTTACGCAGTATTGGTACGATTCCTACGGTAACATCAGGTGATCCTAATATCTTGATCAATATCTTGCGTTGGTGCTCATCTGGTTCACAGATACCCGTATGGCACGAGCCAGACAAGCAGCACAGTAGAGCTCATCCACGACGCGTTCCAGCCACTCAGCTACTGGGATGGATTTTTGACCCCACCAAACTACCAGGGAGTGGCCATGGATACCCATATTTATCAAGTATTCACGGTTTCCGTGGGTACAAATTCTTAAGCGCTCCCACCTCGCTGATGAAATGTTATTTTTAGGGGAATCAGATGACGGAACAGGAACACATTAATGCCGCTTGTCAAACGCAGTCCACTCTTTCCGGTTTTGATCTTTGGCTTCTAGTGGGTGAATGGTCACCTGCCATGACTGATTGCGCATTGTACTTGAACGGACGTGGCATCGGATCACGCTACGAAGGCACCTATCCCGGCTCTACAGCAGTTGGAAGTTGTAATGGCTTGACCGGTAGCGGATCTACGTTCAGTTCGGATTATAAGACGTTCCTCCGACAGGTCTGGGAAGCCCAAGTTATTTCATACGAGGCCGCCGCAGATGGCTGGGTACAGTGGACGTGGAAAACAGAAAACGCTGACGAATGGTCTTATCAGGCCGGACTTCAATATGGATGGATACCTCAGAATCCCACTGACTACATGTATCCTGATATCTGCGGGTAATTTCTTTCGTGTCTGG
>JBBPJU010000592.1:0-20217 GCA_038088875.1 Austroboletus festivus
GATTGCATCAGGATCTTTTGATACTAGTACAGACAGAAGTCTCAGGAGTCGTGACACAATAGCACACCCCCATCTTAAAAATCCTTTACTTTGGCAATTCAAGCAATCATTTCTTTAGAAAATGTGGACTGGACTTCCATCTTGGTGACTGTTTCCTCTTTTTCTTCATCATCTACTTCCATAGGTGTGTAGTCTTCATCATATACTTGTTTCAATACTCTGAGAAGATCATCTTCATTAACCTTCTTTTCACTAGTAAGTTTCTTTATGTATTCATTGGCTACTCTGATTTCTTCTTTTACATCCCGGACTTTTTCTTGAGGTTTCACTTGTGCTCCTCGGTTATTTCCTTGTCCCTGGTTCTAACCCTAAGGGTAATCTCTCAGGTGTTTATTGAACAGCCAACTCAGTGGCATATGAAGCATCTGTTCTCTCTGATGTGTTTTGCTTTTTTTACTGGGGTGAGCCTGATAGTGTCTACATCCATGGCATTTGGGTCTTGACTTCTTCCTCCTCCATTTCCTCCTTCAGAGTAAGAGAGACAATTTCCCCTAAGATCTCTTTCTCTTTTGATTTGTCTCATTCTAGTGAAAGATTTGTCGATCCAGGACTTTAGTGTGTCTGGTTCCCCTTGAAGTACTATGGGGGAAGAAATGTCAAAGTAAAGTCCTTTGGCAAACCATTCACATAATGCTCCTTCACTCTTTTCTTTAGAATTAGCTACTTCCAACTGGAAATCCTGGATATATTCCTGGAGGTTGGCCATAGTAGATGGTCCTCATTTCATATGCATCTGGGTTAGTTTTCTTTGGCTGTCCTTATGGGATTCTTCTGATACAAACGAGTTTGAGAATTTGATAGTGAAGTCCTCCTATTTGTATTTTTTCTTTTCTTCCTCATTTTTGCTATCATAGGTGATATACCATCCTTCGGCATATATTCTTCCTCTCCCTTTGCTCATCTTATTTAGGGCAGTTGAGATTTTCTTCTTATCTGTGTTGTAAATATCTTCATTTAAGGTGAAGAAGGCAGTCATGGATAAAATCCACCATTTGGCATCTTCTGCTTTCCCTGAGAAGTCCACTGGGCAACCAGCTTGGAGTTCTTTTGCTGATGACATTCTGGGTGATTTGTTCTTGGGTGGTACTGGTATTTCTAAGGTAAAGTCTTCTTTTTCGATGTCTACCTGAATTTGTTCTGGGGTGGGTGGTCTGCTCTCATGAGACTCTGGCTCCCTTCTTGAAGTATCTGGAGATACAGGTGGTAGTTAAAAGGTATAGGAGATGGACTCCTTCAGATGAAGACAGCATTGATAGTAGGGATTGGAGGGATGGGTTCTGATGCAGAAGGGCACCTATGTGTTGGTTGTCGACTGGTGAGGGATGGATGAGATATCTCAGGAGTTCCACTTCTTCTGGGAATGCAAAGATGTTGAGTAGAAACTGGGGAGTTTCTGATGGCCTCAGCTTGACTGTCTTGTGGATGGGAGTCTAAGTTAAAGTCCACCAGGATGGTGTATTTTCTGGATGAAATCTTGCCTGTTGGTGGGTATCCTTCTTGATAATATAAGGGGCAATAATTCAGCTAGATCTAATGTTATGCTGGACAAGTGTGACACCTAGTCTAATCCTTTATTGCAGTGCACACTCTATAGTAGTGCAAAAACTAATAGAAATCTTTTGAAGGTTCGCTGCAGTGACTCTTTCACACTAAGAAAACTAGATACCACACTTGTGATTGCATAGATCTAGCTGAGGTTACAAGTACAAGTGGCTACTATATTTATAGTGATCCCTCAAGGTATAGATCCTATATGGAAAGAGAGAGGCACTGCAGATCAAGATCCACAAATGCTGCACCTCATATAAGGTAGAGAAATGAGGTAGTCCAATATTAAGGTAAATGAAAAGAGGGCAATGATGCCTGACATACTGGAATGGAAGATAAGACAATGAGGCCTCCATCAGGAGAGCCAAAATTCTGGTATATCAAATGGAGTAGTCATTGATTGAAGATCTGAAAGAGATCAATGGCCTAAAGTATCCCCAATACTGAGGCAGAGTTAGAAACTCAGCTTTTGGATATAGCAAGGAAAAATAAGAGGTCCATCAGTTGACTTTCCACCCACTACTCCATCCACTCATCGGCCTGGGGCCAAGCTGGTTCTTCCTCTAATGGTGGATCTAGTTCATCAACATTGTATCCATTTCCCATCCATAACCAACAAGTAGTGCAAAAGCAGTCCTTCTGGTGACCAAGACAATCCTTGTCAAGGATTGTAACAATGATTCTCTCATATCTCAGTGTTTGATCCAAAAAGAAAATGACACTATACCCAAACACACATAGAAACCCACTTCTGTTACTGCACCATCAGTAACTGCCCCTATCATTACTAACAGCCATTCCATTCCTTATCATCAACCACTCTCTTTCCTTTTTCTTATCTTATGGATATCCCTCTCTTCCCATTTTAATTACTTTAAAATTCATCATTCAAATAGAATTTAATTTCTACTCCGACAACCTTGATATCTCCTCTCATGCCTCCATTTTCTTCTTTATTTATGTCCCTTATCCTCACCCTGGTCAAAGACATATTCAATCTCCAGATCCTTCCACTCTCTTATAGAAGAATTGCATACACAGCCATTTACTGAGGTGATCACAGAAAATCTCTGCATAGCAGGCGGCCAGACCCTTGATGAACTCCACTTCTGTGGACTGAGATACTTTATCAAGAGACTCTCCACCTCCACCTTCTTTGGAAAGCTTTATCCCATCTACCTCCAACTTCCCAGAACTATGGGACAGCGAGGATTTATTGATATCAAACTTGCAAGACAGTTCACCTTTCTTAATGGGAGCAATTTCCCATTTGAGACTGAGGCGATTAGCTGGCTTACTGGAGAATCGCAAGATAGTGAAGAACAAGAGAATCTTCTTTCCATCCTAATTTGTATCGCCCAACCTCTTACAGATATTAAGGTCTCTGAAACTTCAGAGAGATCCGAAGGAGAAGTCGATGATACACCACCCAGACAGCTTATCCCTCCAACTACTCCGTTCCCTCACTCCATACCCAGACACCCTCAGTGTTACGCCTGTACCGGGTAGGTCCAAGCGTATCCCTTAGGGTCAAGGGTTCAAGAATATCGTCTAGTAAATACTTGAAGAGTTCAAGGACGAAGCATCCACTCAAAGTAGGACGAAGACTGGGGTCAGGGAGACGAAGTGGAAGAGAACACTTCGGAGTCTGACAGGGGACAATCACCAGAGAAGTGGTTGTATAAGGGAGAACTAGACTAGAGTACATGGCAGCAGATAGACAGGCTTATATAGTGAGGAGGAATGAGAGGCAGTGTGGGAATACTGCCTTGAATGGAAACGAGGCTGTCCATAGATAAGCTATACAGAATACGATGGAATGTCAAAGAATAATCGATGAGTCAGAAGATAAGAGAAATGACTCATGATGACAAATAACAACTGAGTAATCGGGCCGATTACTAGATGCAAGTGAATAAGCATGAATAAGAAGATATGACTTAGCCTAAAGACGAATTGGATTTATCCCAAGTAGGATTATCCAAGAGGAAATGAAAGGCTAGAGTCCGTACAATGTTATGCGTAAAAAGAAGAAAGAAATCGTAACACTCAGTGACCTAAGTGACCTCTCTCCTCCTGAATCACCATCCACAGAAATGTCACCCCAGCCTTGCCCACAAGGACCTACCAATGCTATCAATATGGAAGTCCCCACCATCTCCATCCATTCTGCCTGAACTACATCTGCCCCTACTGCAGCGAGAACACCCCAAGCCACCCCCAACATCTCTACCCCAGTTGCACAGAGGGTGGATCTAACTAGATGGATGATGGATTGGGATGAAGTTGATAAGGTTCATCGACCTTATCGATGGAGTAATGTCATGCATCATGTGGACTACTCTCAGAGGGCCACCCCTTTTCCTCATGAAGGGGATCAACCTTGGCTGAACAGGAACATCACGACTGCAGCCTACGGAGGAAATGAGGACAGATGACCCCTCTTCCAGGGAGGAGAAGCAGAAGGAATGACATGGGGAGAGGAGCCTCTAGGGGACTTCATCCCAGGCTGGTGGAATGTCCAGGCACCCCCTCTTTACTTAGAGGACACTGCACCACTGCTGGAGTGGCTCACAGATCCCACATGGATGTGATGCATCCATGCCCTATATTAAATCATATGAACTTTATCTTTCTTATCAATGGACTACATTTCTTTTCAATCGCATCCTCCCACTGATGTGATCACCCCTTTTCTCCACCTATGCTTATCTCTTAGTACCCTTTGTCCTGTGGACAGCCCCCCTCTTACCTATAATTGCTTCTTATGGTCATAGTAGTTCCCCTCTTACCCCTATAAATATGACTGCCATATACAGTAGTTTCCTTAACTAGATCTACATTTAATCTATGTGGTATTTGATTCTAACTGCTATTCCTAAGTGAGGGCTGCAGCCTAAAGACTTCCCATAACCATTCTGGACTTCTATCAGTCTCCTGTCTACTGTTGAGTGACAGCTGAATGCCAGGGATCCTTGTATCTAGATCTATACCTGTAGATTGCATCACAATAGTTATACTGAACTTCTTCTTAAATAGTTGCCAAACCTTGTTCTGTAGCCAATCAAAATGGTTAAATTCACAGAGTTTGCAACTTACAAAAATGAAGTCCTGGTGAGTACTGGGCTCAGCAGCCTTTTTATGCTCTACCTCTTGATCTTCAGCTCATCTCCATCTTGGGGACCATTTATCAAATTGAGGTGAACTCTGGTTATGGAGGACATTGTAAAATGCAGCCTTGACTGCACTTGTCATAGTCTTGATTGTGAAGGGTGGAGGAACTGATGTATTGCTTTGTTAGACATGCCCACAATCTTCATGGTCAACTGTGAGCACTGGAGGTAGATGATGGCTGGGTGCAGAAGGTGGAAGATGGGGTTCAATGATGGGTGGCTGTGGAGTTAATGAGTTATCCTGGTTCAGAGGATTAGGACAACAATGTCCATCATTCACCAACTGCAGTATAATAATTAGTTGACACTCAGATGGGCATTCTGTGTTGAACTTACCTCTGCCACACTAATCAACTGAGTGTGGTGTGATATACCACAAGATTGCTTGAATCATCATATTGCATCCAATGGTTGTATTGTCTCAACTTGCTCTAGAGTAGTTATTGGTGGCATCGATGAACAAGCTCCACTAGTTCCAGTTTCAGAGGTGTTAGAATAACTCAGAGGACAACATATACCTAATAGTGGCATGGATGACTTAGCTCCACTAAATACAGCTTGGTGGTGAGAACAACCATGATATTGTTCTATGAAAGCTAATTCTCTCTCTCATTCAGCCTGTAATGATAAATACCCAGATACCTGCATAAAGTTACTGAAGAGATATACCATTATTCATTCAATTTCTTGTTGCATGTGCTGCTCCATTTTAGTGGTCTTTGCTTGCATTTTGCATTCATGTTTTTGCAAGGAGCTCATGAGATGATTACTTGACATGTGAAGTTCAACTCATGCATGCATGTCATTCTATAATAAGGGTTAGGAATCTGAGTGCACAAAGGGAGTACTAATGTATCTCGAGTTGTCATCACAATATCTCCATCTCACCTTGATGCTTCATGGTGGTGAGGTTCTGGGCATCCCATATCTGTGTCAGAAGCTCTTCATGGTCATGTCTATCTGAATGCAGGTGGTAGGATGTAAGACCCATGTCAATAATGAACTAAGGAATATACAAAGCAAAGTAGGGAGTTTATATAGTATGGAGAAAACAGATAACTAAGCAGAGATCAAAGTTGGAGAAAAAGGATCAAGTGATGAAACATATGTTAATCAAGAAAATAGTAAAACATATCAAAGTAAAACATATCCAGAAAGAGAAATCTATCAATGAGGTGAAATCTATCATTATGGTGAAGATATCTGAAATAGCTCAAGGTCATATGCAAGATATAGAAAGAGAAATGCATCAGAGGAATAGAAGTTGGTACAGAGTAATGGAGCAAGATAATATAATAAAGTAGTGAATGGAACAAAATAGAGTAAGGTGAATGGATCAGAGTAAAATGAGAGGACCAGAGTAAAACTCAGTATATGACAAGTGACCTGCCTGACATGGACTATTTGTAAGGATGATGTTTATGAAACACTTTGTGGTGGAACTGGGCTTGGATATATTGTGTTATGGCAACAGCAAGCAAACACATCAACCAGGTTTGAGGAAAACTAGTCAAGAAGGGCTGGAACTGGTCAAAAAATTATAACATTTACTTGTGAAAGGTTTGAAGGCAATCTGCACCTCATTACAGCTACCCATAACAAGAAAATCCAGTTCTGGTCAATGGACTCAAAATACAACTTAATTAGCATTTTTAGTGTAGGGCTGAACTCTGTGGTTCCCAGAGCATCATACTTCCATGGAGGTGACTTTGTGGTCTCTACCATCTGTAGTTGTTGTGCCCACCCCCTGATACAAAACATGAGATGTGGAGTCTTCTCATGATGACATTATTGAACATTTCTAGCCTAGTGCCAATAGCAGTGGCAATATAGAATATACTCAGCTGAGTCATGTAGATGAAGGTGAGGATGAGATGGCGATGGTTAAGTCCAATCTGGACTGTGACTCTCTCAAGGAAAGGTAAACCATCCACCCTTCCAAGGTATGCTGTTATTCACATAGATTCACATAGAATTTAGCTAAGGTACATGCTAATAATACAGGGCACTTAAGTACTAAATGGGGAAGGGATGGGAACTAGTTACCATTCCTGGTATTGGAAATATGAATGCCCCAAAGAATGGGCATTGGGGAGAAAGCATCTCAAAAGAGATATAGTAAGATAACATGCACAGCCTTGAATATGAAATAGAAGAGGCTGTGCATGAGAATTCTCTCATGATCATGAGAGAGTTCACACATAAGTAATTAGTACTGGAAAGGGTAAATGTCCATCCTAATAATAGAGAGATCCAATGGAGATGAGGTAGGTCAAAGCATGATGGCGGATGCCATGTGGAGAAGGAATGGTGTTGTGCTTATGAATAGAGTCTTGGTAAGAGATCTCTCTCTAGAACGCTGAATCATCATCCATGTGACTGGTCCAGTCATACCAGTCATATTATGGTTCATCCCTCCAAGAGTCTCTGCTACTAGTTGGCAAAGCAGATCTCCAATCATTAGGGTTGGCAGTCCAGTCTGGGATGTAGTGCTCCTCCCTCCAGTAATGATAGATGTTCCCCCTCAGTAGTGATTCAGAGGAAAAACATGGGGTATCCCACAGTGGATCATTTGTCTCCCACATCCAGGCTAAGTGAGGCCAGTCCAACTTCTTGGGGAATGGCATAGGTGGCCATGTCCATCGTTCCATAACATTAGTCTCCTCCTCTGGGTAAATAGGATGATTCCCACCATCCACTAACATTTCCAATGTCCTTACCATCTCCGGATATGTAGGGGTCATCCCCTGATAACAGTTTCAATCACTCTTCATCCAAGTCCTCAGGGGTAAGAGATGGACAAGTTGAGGGGGTGTGTCCTGGGTGATGAAAACAACATCCCCTACAAATGTAGAATATACAGTCCCAATAATCAGGATGATCTCTGCCACAGTTGGGGCAGGTGTCAGGGAGTTCGCCCTCAAGAACAGGGCATCGAAATGGGGAGTGCCCAGGGGCACAACAGGAACAACAGGGACAGATGGTGAGTGGGCACCACCATCAGGACATATGGTGAGTGGGCACCACCATTAGGACATGTGGTGAGTGTGACAGGTGTGATAGGTGTAGAGGGGGAGGGAGTTGTCCTTAGAAAGATTGGTGGAGAGGGGGTGAAGACCATGAACAAGTGGTGGTGGCAAGGAGAGTCAGTTGAGAAGACTGAGTTGACGTGGAGTAGTTATGGTGGGTATGATCGGGACTGGGGGGTCCATGGTATGGGTGAGAGGTATTGGTGGTTTGTTATGATTCATCTCTAGGGGCATAGCTGAGTAGCATCTGGACTACTCTTTTCCTTGACACCTTTTACTTTGACTTACTTGTACCATTTCCTAGCTAAGTCTACTTGCATTCTATGCGGATGTACTCCATTTCTCTGACTCATCTAGTCCCCATTATTTCTGCTTACCTGATTCCTCTCTGTCACAGACAATCTCTTTGATCCAATTACTCAGTATACCTGTCATGGATGAGTCATTCCTTATCTCTTATCTTGGTTCAACCCTTGACCCTTCTGACTCATCCATTCTATTGTTATCTTGGTTTATCTGTTCTTCCTGCTTAGCAGTGACCCAGCCCTTTGATCTCAGATCATCTTCTATTCTTCTGGCTAAGTCAGCACTTCTTTGATATTCCACCACATTCTTGGACATTCTGATGACTCATCATTCTGGCTCATCATCAGCACCCTTGACCCTGTCTCCTTTCTTGTCTTACACAGCCGCTTCCCCTGATCACTACATATAGTGGCTCTACCTGTACAGTATTTCCCCATCTTAGACCTCCCTTTATAATTCCCTACCACCTCTCATCCATGATCTCTTGACACTCCTGTATCCTCTACTTCTTTGAATCTATCATTTGTGTTGCACCCTCATCATCCACCTGATAACCACCTGTCATTTCACCAAGAACTCCTGACCTTCAGCAATACCCTGTGATCATCACCCTGCTGAATCCTTTTTTATCCTGGCCATTGGTGATGTCCCTCAGTCACACCTCCCCTCATTCCATCACCAATTTCGCCCACCTACTGATGATTCTCTTCCATTCCAATCTATTATTGCTGAGCCATCCTTCTACCAGTACTCAGATAGTACCCTTGATCTATCTGTCCTATGGCAATATCCATTGCTCTCCCTAGACCTCTGGTGATGTTCTCTTTACTACTCGTCCATCACCATCCTTCTCTGTATTCACCTCCTAGAACTTACCTTTGCCCTTTCCTTCTCTCCTCACCTTTGTTCTCTGTATAGGGACATAAGGGCTATACTTGGACCTACCTGGTACAAGCATAACATGGTTCCTCCATAAGAGCAGTGGATGACAGGGAGTCAGAAGGGAAATTGGGATCAATAAACCCTCCATCAAGGCCTGGGCTCAGTCCTCTAGGTTGGTAGAAGATGTCCTTCATAACAGGAGTAGGGGGGCAGCTGATTGTAGATCCTGTTGTCCTTCATACCAATTCCCGGTTGTGGACCACACACCTTCAGATGTTCAGGGAGAGGGCAGTGATGATGTCCACAAGGACAGAGTTGATAGGGATGAGAGGGAGTCGACCCACAATCTCTCCAAATCCCAACTCATGTAGAATGTGGATGAGTTGGACTCTGAAATAGATGAAGTAGGTAGATAGGAGGGGGGATTGGGTGGTAGAGAATGGTCTGACCATCTCATGGGAGGAAGAATTGTGAATGGTGGCATAGGCATTGTAAACTGAGATGATGGAGTGAGCTCTGGTGACGACAGGTTCTCACCAGTACTTGTAGAGTCAGGCTGCAACATAGGGGGAGTGGAGTAAGGAGTGGTAGAGATAGGATCTCTTGAGTCAGGGAATAGCATCAAGATTATATCCATCAGCGACAGTGGCAGTGTTATGCTTGAACCAGGCAGGTCCAAGTGTAGCCCTTAGGGTCAAGGGTTCAATGCAGAGTATCATCTAGTGAATACTTGAAGAGTTCAAAGAGGGGAGCATCCACTCAGAGTAGGACAAGGACTCGGGTCAGGAGGGCTGAGTGGAAGAGAACACTCAGGAGTCTGACAGGGAACAAGCACAAGGGATGTGATTGTAAAGGAGAACTAGACTAAAGTATATGGCAGTGAGCAGACAAACTTATATAGCGAGAAGGAATGAGAGGCAGTGTGGGAATACTGCCTTGAATGGAAATGAGGCTATCCATAGATGAGTCATACAGAATGTGATAGAATGTTAAAGAACAATCGATGAGTCAAAAGATAAGAGAATAACTCATGATGACAAATAATGACTGAGTAATCAGGCCACTTACTAGCTGCGAATGAATAAGCATGAACAATGAAATATGACTCAGCCTGAAGGTGAATTGGACTTATCCCAAGTGGGATTATCCAAGAGGAAATAAAAGGCTAGAGTCAGTACAAAGGTTATGTGTAAAATAAAAATGAAATTGTAACATTACCCCCATTGTATACTCGAAGCTACTGTGAGAGACACCAGATGAGCCAGCCCACAGCAGCCAGTTTAGTCTCATCCTAGATATCACAGACATCTCCTGTCATGTTGGATTCGGCAACTGGATCATACATATCAATGAGAGACCCTTCTAACTGAGGGCTTGAAGAATGAGGATGAGGAGAGGACCTCCTGGGACGACCATGCCCCATGCTTCAGTGAGGGAAAGGGATCCCAGGTGGAGGTGGAACCAGCAAAGCGAAACGAGTGGTGGCACAATGAGAGGCAGAGGATATTGATGACAAGGACGATGATTGGGATGGGGTGCAATGATAAAGTGGTCAAGAATGCTGGATATGACCTGGATGCCATTTAAGGCAATGAATACACTGATAAAAGATACAGTCTACTTGGAGGTGGCCAAGACGATGGCAAGAAAAGCAGGCCTTGTGATAGTGAGGGTAATATGGTCACAGAGGCATAGTGTGATCATCTCCTGACTGTTACAATTCATCCCTGGAGCATAGCTGAGTAGCATCTGGACTACTCTTTTTCCTTGACACCTTCTACCTTGACTTACTTGTACCATTTCCTAGATGAGTCCACTTGCATTCTATGTGGATATGCTCCGTTTCTCTGACTCATCTAACCCTTGTTATTTCTGCTTACCTGATTCTTCTTTGTCATAGACTTTCCCTTTGATCCGATTACTCAATGTATATTTATCATGGATGAGTCATTTCTTATCTCTTATCTTGGTTCAACCCTTGACCCTTCTGACTCATCCATTCCCTTTATATCTTGGCTTATCTGTTCTTCCTACTTATCAGTGACTCAGCCCTTGATCTCAGATCACCTTCCATTCTTCTGGCTGGATTAGCACTTCTTTGATGTTCTGTCACATTCTTGGACCTTCTGATGATTCATCATCCTAACTTACCATCAGTCCCCTTTACCCTGATTCCCATTCTTGTACTACACAGCCGCTTCCCCTGATCACTACTTAAAGTGGTCCCCTTGTACAGTAGTTCCCCATCTTAGACCCCCCCTTGATAGCTCCCTATCCCCTTGCATAATTCCCTATTTCCTCTCGATTCCTTCGATATCTCCTGTACCCTCTACCTTTGTGAATCTATCTCCATTCTATATCATTGTCATCTGCCCATCTCAGACATCCCACTGTCGTTCCACCAAGAACTCCTGACCCTTCAGCAATCCTCCCTGATCATCATCTCGCTGAAGTCTCTCATACCCTGATCATTGGTGATGTCCCTCTGTCGAACCTCCATCTATCCCATCACCAACCACTCCGTCTACTGACGACTTTCCTTCACTCCAAATCCTTCGTCATCTAGTTGTTCCTCCACCAGTACTCTGATAGTATATTTCATTCTCCCTGACCTATGGCAATATCCATCGCTTTTCATAGTATCTTGGTGATGTCCTCTTTATCACTCGTCCATTACCATCTCTTCCCATATTCGACTTCCGGAACTTGCCTTGCTCTTCCCTTTCTCGGTCACTCTAGTTCTCTGTATAGGAACATAAGGGCTACACTTGGACCTACCTGGTACAAGTGTAACACTGACCACTAAGCTTTGATGCAGTCTACTAAAGCCTATTCTTCAGAAGTAAGGGATGAGGATGAGGCAGAGGAGGTAGTGGCAGCTAAGTATGCTGCATGTCGTTTTCCTCTCTTCTTGGCAACCTCTTCGACTCGTTCTAATATGTGAGTCATATCCAGCTGATGCATAGCATTTTTAATGAGATGCTGGATGTCCATATCAAAATGTTGTAGCTTTGAAGTGAAAAGTCCTACATGGGCATTCAAAGTTATAGTCCAACTCATCGTTTCAAGGGTCCCACATCCCAGATGGGCCATGAACAGGTTATGAAGTGCTGAATGGGGGTGTAGAAGATCATTGATGGTGAGGGAATGTCCTGGGTGGCAGAGGATCTCTAGGTAAACTTGTTCTCTATGTGCCTTTTCAAGGGGATGGTCAGTCATGAATTCAGCATGCATAGGAGGTTAAGGTATGCCTGGTGGGAGCATACTAGTGACGGAGATGTCGGCAGCAGTAGCAGCAATAGTGTTGAGGGTAACAAGAGGAGTGACGGGACAGGTAGGAGTCAAAGCAGGGGTGTCGATGAAAGATGAGATGGAAGTGACAGAAGACATTTCAAGAGTAAGAATTTTTTTTTTTTTAAAGGGGTGGTAGCATCAATGGAGGTAGAAGCTAAGGAGACGAGAGAGATGGGCAACAGTTTTTATATTCTTTCAAAGCAGACTTTGCATTTTTCATATCCCATTCTGGAACCCATGAGTCTTCTTTGGCAGAGTATCCTTTCCATCAGATCAAATAGAAGTGGTTTGACAGAGTTCCACAATGACATATTATCTTCTCAATTTCATATTCTTCTTCACCTTCTATTAGCTCAGAAGGTGGTTTAGGGAAGTTCTTTCCATAGATGTTGTTTTTGTGATAGGGGGTGAGAAGAGAGGCATGGAAGATGGGGTAAATCTTCCAGGTACTGAGAAGGCATAAGTGGTAGGAGATGGGGGATAGCATCTGGACAATGATAAAAGGTCCTTCTCTTTTAGGCGCAAACTTCAGATTATCTATGTTCCTTTTCAAATTATGGGCTTCTAGCCAAACCATATCTCCTTTGATGAATGGTGTAAAGAACTTCTGGGATTGTGCAGCCATTAACTGTCTGGCTAATTCATGAGCTGTGATGGCTTCTTCTTGGGCCACTAGAAGTCTTTTGACTCGTTCCTCTACGGCGGGAACTATGCTGCTTGGGAGTACAGTTGGGAGAGCTAAAGATTCATAACCTATCATAAGGTAGAATGGGGATTTTCCTGTGATAGAGTGGGGGCAACGATTGTGAGTGAATTCAGCAGTAGAGATGTGTTCAGTCCAGTCAGAGGGATGATTACTGCAGACAATGCGAAGGTAGGTTTCTATTTCCTGATTTACTCTTTTGGTCTTTCCATCTGTCTGAGGATGATAAGCGGTTGACAAGGCAAGATCATACTTTAGCAGTTTTCCTAGTTCTTTAGCAAAGGAGGATGTGAACTATGGTCCTCTGTCAGAGATGATTTTATCATATAATCCAAACTGTTTGTAGACTTTTTGGAAGAATAGGGTTGCTATTTCTTCTGCTGTGACAGTTTCCTTTGTTGGGCAGAGAATTACCCCCTTTGTAAGCCTGTGGTTGACCACGACCAAGAGAGAGAATCAAAGCCGGCAGAAAGGGGAAGGTCAGTAATGAGGTCACAGGAAATCTGCTGAAAAGGGCAAGTGTACAAGGATTTAATGGAGAAGAGGGGTGGGGTGGTGGGGTGAGTGTTGGATTTATTGGCCTGGCAAATGGCACAACCAGTGACATATTGGCAAACAAAGGAAGCCAAACCAGGCCACCAGAAGTTGGCAGATACTAGTTGACAAGTTTTAAGAAAACCAGGATGACCTGCAGAGGAGTGATCATAACAGTGCGAGACTATGTCATGTCGGAGTGTAGGGGGAATATAAATGCAGTTTCGATAAGTGAGGATGTTATCCTCATATTTCCAGTCCATAAGGCAGGTGTGAAGGGTAGAAGGGGTATCAGAAAGGTTTGAAATGGTTTGTTGAATCAAAGGGTTGGATAAAGAGAGAGAGGTGATACTGATATGTAAAGTGGAGTCAATAAGGTTTACGAAAAGGAATAGGGGCAGAAGAGTGACCGAGGAATTGTCAGAGGAGTCATCAGGGCATTGGTCTGGGCGATAAGTGTTACGGAATGATGGAGACAGTCTCCTATGCCCTACCTGGAACCCCTGGACGCCCCATCTTTTTCCTCCTTCCCCGACCACACTGCTATGAATGTCAATGAGGACTTCTCAAGTCCCCTTGCCTAGGGGGAGTCCCTTAACATTTGGTCAGCATCTCCTCCTCTACCTGCCAACCAGGAGAACATTCCCCCAGGATATGAGGAGTGGTTTATGTGGACCTTCAGGAGATCGCAGACTTCTTTGAGAGATGACGGAACTCTTTTCCTTTCAGTTACTAAACTCCCCTTCTGGTTCCTAATAACTTCTGATAGGGAGACTTCCTATTTGATCCAGAATACCCAGTTATGTTAAGTTACCTAACCACCCTTCCTGCTCCACACTGCATATGCTGGTTAAGGTATTACCTTCTTCTTCCTGCTCTGGATCTTATATCTCCTCTTACAGATAAGGAGGTGACTTCTCACAACTGTGGGAAGAAACCCACACACTGCCCTTCTTCTGTCTTCCATAGGCAGTGCATGACATAACTACTTTATCCTTTATGGATGCCTCTTCCATTCCCTGTCTTGTTTATGGCAGGACCTACCTTCCAATTTCCCAGAAGGGAAGATATTCCCATCCTATCCCCATTTACTATAAATAGGTGCCTTTGTATACATACTTGTTCCCTAGTTAGATTTTATGCAATCTTATATGGAGTCTGCTATACCTTGAAACAGTGGACAATTTACCATTTCTTGAGAGAGTCCTAGTTTGGCAAAGCTTAGCTTTGCACCTCATCTTTGTCCATGAATTCTCTGCCACCTAGGAAGCCATCATCTCCATCTGTATCCAACACGGACCCTGTCTCCCTAGGGAAGTAGATCAGATCATTGAAAGAAACCTCAGATTCTATGTCTTGCATTCTGTAATAATGAGATAATGCATCAGGACCAGAAAGGAGAGAGCCAGGAATGTGAATCATTTTGAGATCATAATTGGCAAGGTCGAGAAGCCAATGAGTCTGTCAATGATTAAGATTCTGAGATTGTTTAAAGTATAAAAGATTTTTATGGTCAGTGAAAACTTAAACTGGAAAAGGGAAACTGAGTAGATAGTGTCTCCACACTTTGAGGGCCCTTATGACTGCAAGAAGTTCTCTGTTATAAATATCATAGTTTCATTCTGTAGAAGAGAATGTCTGAGATAGGTAGGAACAGGGGTGCCAGTCACCATTAGAATCTGTTTGAAGGAGGATTCCTCCAGTGGCATATTTGGAGGCATCTGTGGCGATGGCGAAAGGGGCGGAGGAGTTTGGGAATTGGAGAATTGGTTATGACAAGAAGAGTTCCTTGAAACCTGTAAATGCATTGTTACATATGGGAGACCAATCCCATTGTTGGTCCTTTTTAGTAAGGTCAAGGAGAGGACAAGCTATCTCTGAGTAATGGAGAACAAAAGGTCTGTAAAAGTTCACAAAACCTAAAAAGGATTGGACATCTTTGACTTTGGTAGGTATTGGCCAGGAGGTGATCCCATCAAGTTTGACAGGGTCCATAGCAAGAGAGCCTGGCTTAACAATCATTCCTAGATAGTTGACTTCTGAGACATTGAAGAGACATTTTTGTAGTTGTAGGTGGAGATCCAGTTCTCTTATCCATTGGAAGACTTGGCATGTCATCTCATCATGATCTTGTTGATTGTGGGAAAAGATGAGGATGTTGTCCATATAGATGACGATCTTTCCAGCGGCGATAAGATCTTTGAACTCTTTGTTCATAAATTGTTGGAAAGTAGCAGGGGCATTCTTTGGACCAAAGGGCATTATGACAGGTTCGAAAAGTCCTCAATGGGTGATGAAAGCTGCCTTCCATTGATGGCCTTCTTTTATTTGAATGTTGTTGTAACCCCACCTGACGTCAAATTTAGTAAAGATCTTGGCGTCTTTGAGCTTATCTAGTAGATCCAAGATCAGGGGTAGAGGATAGGTGTCTTGGATGGTATGGTCATTGAGGTATCTATAGTCTTGGATGGGTTGTAACTTCCCATCCTTTTTCTTGACAAAGAAGAACAGAGCTGCTTGTGAAGAGGAGGAAGGATGTATTTTTCCAGATATTAAATTTTCATCCAAGAATTCATCTTGGGCCTTTTGTTCTTCAGTAGTAAGGGGATAGAGTTTTCCAATCTTGGGAATAAAGCCTTCAGTGAGATTAATTTCATGGTTGCAATCCCTGCTGGGGGGAAGAGGGGTATCTTCATTGGCAAAGATATCTTTGTAGGCAGAGTACACTTCTGGTAGGGTCACCTCTTTCTTTTTATTGTTGATGGCTAATTGAGTAGAGGTGGTCAGAGCTGCATAGGTTAGAAAGGGATTAGGGATAAATTGTTGGTTGGCTAGAATTGTTTTAGATAAAGATTGAAATGGTTTTAGATGTGACATGTCCCTACTCAGAGCTATTTGTGTACAAAGGACATTATCTTTGGTTCAATCTAGATAGGCGAAAAGATGTTCATTGGCTAAAGCATCCATGGAGACATGTCTTGGAGGTGGTTCTTGATATCTTCGTTTAGCATAGAGTCCTTCTTTCTCTTGTTTAGTTTGTTCATGAAGGGCTATGAATTCGGCTGATTGATCGGTTTCTTGGGCTATCTGGAGAGTCCTTTCCTTCCAATTGATTGTAGGATTTGTTTCTGTCAACCACGAAAGTCCAAGTATAATGTTCTCTTTTCCACAGTTCATAATATGGAAGGTCGTTCATCAGAGGAGTCTGTTGACATTGACAAAAAGGGTCGTGGTGAAGTTAATTGATTCTCCCTTATATTACGATCCTTAATAGGGATTATCTAGGTCATCAGAAAGATTGTTTCTGCACTACATGCTGGTTGTGGATGGGGAATGGATATGATGTTGATGAACTGGACCCTCCATTGGAAGAGAAACCAGCCTGGCCCCAGGCTGACGAGTGGATGGAGTAGTGGGTTGAAAGTTGGATGATGGGAGCTTTATTTTCCTTTCTAATACCCAAAAGCTAAGTTCCTATTTCCACCTTAGTATTGGGGACCTTTTCAGTCGTTGATCTACTTTAGATCTTCCATCAATGACCTCTCCGTTTGATGTACCAAAACTTCAGCTCTCCTGTTGGAGGCCACATTGCTTCATCTCCCATTCAGTATGTTGGGCATCACCAGCCTCTTTTCATTTACCTTATCATCGGACTACCTCATTCCTTGCCTCATGTGAGGTGTTGCACTTGTGGATCTTGATCTGCTGTGCCTCTCCCTTTTCATATATAGGGTCTATACCTTAGGGGATCACTATAAATACGGTAGCCACCTATACTTGTAACCTCAGCTAGATCTACGCAATCACAAGTGTGGTGTCTAGTTTCCTCAGTGTGAAAGAGCCACTGCAGTGAACCCTTAGGATTTCTAATAGTCTTCACACTACTACAGAGTGTGCGCTGCAATAAAGGATCAGACTAGGTGTCACGCTTGTCCAGCGTAACACCTTGTTTAGGGAGGCATCAGTGTTTCTTATGGTGATGGGGGAGGAGAGTCAATGTCGAGGGAGATGATGTTTTCTAATGAAACTCCAGTCTATACAGGAGATTTGGGCTCCAGTGTCTACAAGGGCAGAGATGGTAATGACTTTAACCATGTTTGATGCAAGAAGGAGTTGAATGGGGATTTGCATGGCTTTAATACTAGTACATGATCGAGATGAAGAAGATACATGCATTGCTTTCGTCCTCCTGTCTAAAAATCCATCGCCACCTTTCCTACAACTTGTTCTTCCATCTCTTCTACTCCAGATTCGACAACCTTGATATCCTTGGATGGTACTGCAGGTGGTTCCTTCTCAAACTTAACCCTACAGTCTTTCATCATATGCCCTTTCTGATGACACTTGAAGCATCGCCCTTTCTTCCTACATCTTTCTCATTCTTCATCAGTCAACTTCTTTGGCAGGGCTATGAGATTAATGTCCATGGCATTGGGGTCCTTGGTGGTTTGAGGGGTAAAGGTCGGGGTAAAGGTAGTGTTACCTTTCTTATGTCTAGAGGTGATTTTAAGGGCTCTTTCTTTGACAGTAGCAAAGTGAGCAGCTTTGGTATACCAACTAGTGATAGTGGTTGGCATGGTTTCCATAGTATGAACACGTCTCATTAGGGAGACAGGGATTCCTGAAGCAAAATAGTTAATCAGGACGTTATCATTGCTTACTCTGGCAATGGCGACTTTATTTTTAAAATTAGTGATATAATTCTGAAGGGTTGGATTATACCCTCCAGAGTGATTTTCATAGATTTTGGTTTTGGCCAACCAAGCTAGCGCTTCTCCTTTCACATCCTTGTTATCAAAAGTATCTTTAAAGGTCATTTTGAAGTCTGTCCAAGATCCAAGAGCGAAGTTTCCTCCAGTTAGCTTGGTCTCTCTAAATATGCCAGCCTAGGTAAGGGCAGTCCCTTTCTTCATATATGATAGTGCATAGGCAATCTTTTTGGTATCTGTATTATAGATGTTGACGTTAATGGCAAGGTAAAGTTGAACTGTCCTTAGCCATGATAGGGCTTTGGTCGGAGCACCATCAAAGTCTTCTGGGGTTCTGAGGCATAGTTCTGTAGGTTTCTGGGAGGACATGGTGTTGGGTGAAGAAGGAATGGGGCATACTAGAGGCAGAAAGAAAACCCTTCCTGTCTAAGGTTGGGGAGTTGGACTTGGGGGAGTAGGGGCTCTGGGGATGACAAGGATGGATGATAATTGTCCAGTGAGATCAGGGAGATCAGTTGGTTCATTATGGATAGGAACATCTGGATTAGAAGGCTCTTCTTCAGAAGATTCCAAGGGTTCGAAGGTTTCAGGTTCAGGTTCTTCTAGGTCTTGGCGAAGACACCAGCTAAAATGTCTGGGGAGTGAAATGGTGGGTGACCTAGAGCAAAGCTAGTTGCAATATAGGAGAGTCTAGTTCTTTTGTTACGCTTGAACTGGGCAGGTCCAAGTGTAGCCCTTAGGGTCAAAGATTTGATGCAGAGTATCATCTAGTGAATACTTGAAGAGTTCAAAGAGGGGAGCATCCACTCAAAGTAGGATGAGGACTAGGGTCAGGAGGGCTGAGTGGAAGAGAACACTCAGGAGTCTGACAGGGAACAAGCACAAGGGATGTGATTGTAAGGGAGAACTAGACTAGAGTACATGGCAGCAAGCAGACAAACTTATATAGCAAGGAGGAATGAGAGGCAGTGTGGGAATACTGCCTTGAATGGAAATGAGGTTGTCCATAGATGAGTCATACAGAATGTGATAGAATATTAAAGAACAATCAATGAGTCAAAAGATAAAAGAATAACTTATGATGACAAATAACAACTGAGTAATCAGACCACTTACTAGCTGCGAATGAATAAGCATGAACAATGAAATATGATTAAGCCTGAAGGTGAATTGGACTTATCCCAAGTGGGATTATCCAAGAGGAAATGAAAGGCTAGAGTCAGTACAAAGGTTATGTGTAAAACAAGAAAGAAATTGTAACAGGCAGTGATCATAGGGATCATGGGAGAAGTAGGGTGATATGAAAGTCATCTGTAAGGAGCTATTCTAATAGTGGTAGGGGCAGTATTCAATGGTATAGTATCACTGGGCAATAACAGAGTGGGAATGGAGGTGATGTCAACAGTATCCAGGTTCAAATTCTGAGTACCAGCAGTTTCGTTGAGCGACATAGAAATGTTTGAGTTTGCTATCCATTTCCACTACTGGATCCCATAAGCCTTTTTATAGATTTTCAGGGTTTCGTCGGCATGGGTAAAGTTACTCTCTGGTTCCCATGTGTTTTCCGAATCTGGATAGTTCTTCCACTTTTAAAAAGAAACAGTTTTCTTTGATCCCTTTATGTGAAAGGATAGATTCGACTTCATATTTGGGGGTATTGTCTTCTAAATCCATCAGGATCTCAGGGGTAGTTGGTCCAAATTCAGAGGTGGTGATACGGAACGCAGTACGCGGAGCCCGATGGACTTGGCGATTATGTGGTCGACGTAACCGAGGCGAGGGCAGCGGCGAATGAGCGTAGCAAGAATATTCTCCCTGGCGCGGGTGCCGAGATCGTAGATGATGTAGCGGGCGTTGAGACAATGTCTCAATAGAACTCTCTCGATGAGCGAAGAACCTTCCGCACTCAAAGGTACAGCAGACTCCATGTTGGATTGCGTAGAATCTAACTAAGGAATAGTGGTAAAGTACATGGGCGC